>JAESVK010077837.1:10928-33953 GCA_017140935.1 Hamamelis virginiana | reverse complement strand
TTCAATAGATTATACTGAACATACTAAGATGTTCAATAAGCCATATTGAACATACTTATATGTTCAACAGGTCCTATCAAACAGATGTATATATTTAACAAGCCCTATTAAACATACTTATATGTTCATCAGGACTTACCGAATAAACATAAATATTCAACAGGCTATACCAAATATACTTATATGTTCAATAGTACGACGTTACTGAACATCACATGAAAGTTTAAGAACGGACATCTCATGATTGTAGGAGGTAATTGAAGAAACTTAAAATTTCTAAAGATGGGTTTTGCAATACGGGGTAATAGATACAAAATGTGATGTGGGAAGTGAAATCGGTTGCTTCTTGCCTTCATAAGTTTGTGGAGTGAAGAAGAAAACATATATTTTTGTGTTTTTTATTTTTTATTTTTTTATATGCATGTGCAATAAATAATAAGTATTTTAAAATTATTTGAGTTATGGTTATTTTGGATATTTGGGAGTGTTTACGACTTTAGGTAATAAAAAATATATTTTATAATTTTAGTAGTGAGTATATATAGTAAATGAATGTCACTAGCAACCTACATGGATTGCAATAAAATCACCCTAAAATATGATATATTATGCCGATCAGCTTTTTAATTTTTTAATTTTTATATATATTTGAGAAACAATCCCTTTAACATTTACATGTACCCAAAGAAAGAAATCCTGAATATTAGATTGATACAGCAGTTGGTGCAATAAGTTGTTTTATTCTGTGTCAATGTGTTGATGTGATACATGTCCCAAAAGAAAAAAAAAAACAAAAACCTGAATATTAGATTAATATAGCAGCTGAAGCAATAATGTGCTGATGATTTTATCATAATAATAATAATAATAATAATAATAATAATAATAATGTGCTGATGAGATACAATTACATAAGTTTGCCACGTCAGCCTAAGCAACATTACTTTGCTGATATTTAAAAAAAGCAGAAGAGAGTGAGTGAGCTCACTGGGAAAGAGCAGTTGCAGAATACAGACATGGCAACAGACTCAGATTTTGGTGCATTCATGGAGAAATTCATTCTACCACCAAGCTCCTCTCCTCATGAGCTTCCCTTAAATTACCTCACTTTTGCCGTTAAAGACATGTGAGTCCCTCTCCATATCAGCTCTCATCTAACATGATTCAATTAATTTCTTTGGTTTTCCTCTGTATACCACTCTAGCTTCCTTACTTTTTCTTCTTTGTGGGTACATGAAAATTCCAAATATTATGCTTCTCTTTATGTGATTCCAAGATAATACATTCATCGATATTAGCTATTGGATTTGATCATACTATTTGAGAGAGAGAGAGAGAGAGAGAGAGAGAGAGAGAGAGAGAGAGAGAGGTTCAAGTATCATACTTTGTTCTTGTAATTCCAAGCTTATATATCAAAATTAGCTATTGGGTTTTATTTATGTTCTTTTATAAGATTATTTATAAAAGAATCCAAATATCAGTACTGGACAGTAGTTCTTTATTTGTATTTTCAATTTTATTCGTATTGATTTGGAATATGGAAGCAGATTTGATGTGGATGGATATGTGACTGGGTTTGGGAATCCTGATTGGGCGAGGACTCATCCGGCAGCGACATCAACGGCTCCGGTTGTTTTAGCCCTATTAAGTGGAGGTGCCACCTGTGTTGGAAAAACTATCATGGATGAATTGGCATACAGGTTAGAATTATATATAAACCCAAATTCTGATTTTGCCCATTTGATGCCTACAAGTTTTTGATGATCGCTTAGGGCACATTTGGTCATCCCATGTGAATTGAATTGTTTCCTTGTGTTTTTGCATATAATTTTGCTCATCTCTGTTAATGGGAAAATTTAAGAGGATGACAACTGTTGCGACAAATGAAAGTAAAAATAAAAAACCAAAGCCATTTCATGAATTTCTAAAAATTGATTATCCCATTACCCTCTCCAAGTTTCAATAGCATTGGTCTATGCATCTCAAAGACAAAATGAAATGGTTACCCTTTTTAGAGAAACAATGAGGTATTTATGTTAAATTACAGATTTAACTCTGTGTGTGTGTGTGTGTATTTCACATATGGGAATTTAGGTAGATTTCATTGTGGATGATCATAGTAATTTGGTAGTGATACATTCCATCAATCAGAGTATTACAGTTATATAGTCAGTGTGATTTGAGGGGTTTCACTCCATTGACTTTATTGTTGGTAGCGGCGTTATTACTAAAATGACAACTGTTATTTTTTGAGAGAGCTTTTGGAATTTGGAGAAGATACGGAAATGATTCAATTCAATATCCCTTTTTATTGCACTCAAAACAAATTTTCTGATTTGAAAGTGCATAAAATGAAATCATTTTTTGGAACTGAAGAAATGAAACCATTTAGTCTCTTAGTATAAATTTGATAAAATTGTGACATCTCTTCAATTTTGTATTCTTTATGACTCCATTTGTTTTGCAAATCACTCCATTCCGAAAAAAAGAATATGTGCATTTGAATACTATTGAAAGCAAAACCAAATCATGCACTTCAGTTTTAGGAGGTTTCCAAATGCTCTTTTTATAGCTTGAGGCTCCCACCTATTTTTTGAAATTCACATGTAAAAAGGAAAAGAAATTCGAATTATTTTTTGTAAGTTGTATACCTGAGAAACTATTTTCTGGCAGCATAAATGGAGAAAACAAACATTATGGCACACCCAGAAATCCATGTGCACCAGATCGAGTACCAGGAGGATCTTCAAGTGGATCTGCTGTTGCAGTTGCTGCAATGCTTGCTGATTTCTCCTTAGGTATATATGTTTGTTCTTTCTTGGGAAACTTGTGCTTTTGATATATCTTTAATTAGGTAAAGTGTTCTCTCTATTACAGGTAGTGACACAGGATGTAGTGTTAGAGTCCCTGCATCATTCTGTGGGATTTTTGGGTTTCGGCCTTCACATGATGTCGTTTCTACCGTTGGAGTTATCCCTATGTCTCAGAGTTTCGATACCGTGGGTAAGGACTAAGGACAAAACAACATTGGTGGCTTCAGTTTTGAACGATATTTCTTTCAATTAAATATGTTTAAAGAAAAAACTTGACTCTAAGTTGTGCTTGTACTTATTCTTTGGTTGATTATAATTGTCATGAAACAAGCTTTATATCTCCTAGCACTCTTTTGTACGAAAATTCTTTGCTTTAACACCAAATTCTCATGCAGGATGGTTTGCTAGGGATCCTGTGGTCTTGAATCAAGTTGGACGTGTGCTACTGCAACTGCCTGAGACTAATCCTGTCAAACCTAGTCAGATAATAATTCCGGACGATTGTTTCCAGCTTGTAAGCATTCCGAGTGATCGGATAACTCAGGTTCTCATTAAATCAGTGGAGAAGTTATTTGGTGGTAAGCACGGGTTGATTATGTAATTCTATTATTGGTGAAGTTCTATTGATGATAACTTGGGGCGTATACACTGCATTGGTATTAAAGGATTCCATTTTATTTTGCATAGCATTTGAATTTTTGAAAAGCACACATTTTCCCATTAAGAGAATGGCATTATTGAAAGAGAAACGACAATAATTAATTAGTCTCTGCCTTTTTGTGAAACATGCAACAAAAAGAGATCCATTCAAACTGCTTTGAAAAGTAAAAAATGGCATTGCTGGGTAATACAAAAATTGTAAATTTTCCATTACTTTGTGGTGTCCAAATGCATCAATCTGTAGTATTCATTGCCGATACTGATTTGTTTCTTCTTGAGGGAGATGTTACCTTGAGTAATTACTATTTCAGGTCAGATCTTAAAGCATGCTATTCTTGGGGACTATATTAGGGACAAAGTTCCGAGTTTGGAGTGTTTTTTGAGTAAAGAAAAGGAAAATCAAGAAGACGTTATACCACCACCCTTTGTAGCCCTTTCAAGTGCCATGCGGTTGCTTCAAAGGTGTGGATCGTGATCAGAATTTGTGTGGGTTCTAAATTGATTTAATCATCGACTTGAATGATAACTGTGATATTCATCTACCTATTAAGTGTTTTGACCCCAGAATTTAATTACTGTTTGAAGCATAGGTACGAAGTCAAGATTAACCATGGCGAATGGGTCAATGCAGTCAAACCTGATTTAGGTCCGGACATAGCTAAGCGGGTTTGGGACGCCATTGGGACAACAGATGAAAACATTGATGCCTGTCACTCAGTGAGGACTGAACTATGTGCTGCTCTAACTGCTCTACTTGGGGTAATCTCTCTCTCTCTCTCTCTCTCTCTCTCTCTCTCTCTCTCTCTCTCTCTCACTCAAGGTTTCACAAGCCAAAGTTTCTGGTATTTGGAGCTGCAATATTGTTACACTTTAAAATTCTTTGGGATTGAGTTTTTAATATTTCATTTAGATTTATCCCATTTTTAGACTTGTTTTGTTCAAAAACTCTTTAATTTAGAGTTGAAATCAACATGATTCTAAGATTAATAAGCTGCACTAACAAAGAATCTACATAACTTGTGCTGAATGAAGATGGAAAATGGCATCCCCATCACATTAAAAGGAAAAAAAGAAGAAGAAGTAGCCATTTTAATTTCATCGTTTAAAGGAAGTGCAAGATTGTTGTGAACACAATAAATTAAATTTTTATATTGTTCTGCTGCAAGAAAAATAGTAATTTGGAGTGTTCCAATAAAATTTACAGGATCCGCTTCTCTTGAATACTGAAGTGGTGTCAATAATTGAATTTTAATTAGGTTGAAAACCATGAAAATGTGCTTATTCATATGGCTCAGTCTCTTTCTTTATCTCTAGCTTAAAAGTATCTTTGTGGAAGAACTATTTTCATGAGGACTATACTTGCATTCTGGAACCCTTTTTTTTTTCTTTCTGTTAATACGCTCTCACAAGTCACAAGCAACTTGTAGTAATGAAAAAGAAGACACCCTTTCCATCTCATGAATTCACTCTTTATTTCCCTCTTTACATTTAGGATTTTGGTGTCCTCGCACTCCCCACCGCTCTTGATCCTCCCCCAAAACTACAAATGGAGCCTACTACACTTGAAGCTTACCTTGTTAGGAGTTTTAGCGTGCTGTCCATCGCTGGACTATCTGGTTTTTGTCAGGTTCTCTCTCTCTCTCTCTCATGCGTGTGTGCACCTAGACATGATGATCTTATTTTTACCTTCCTTGATTGCCACTAGAAATTTGTAAATTACTTCAATTGTTTCTTCAGAAATATGTTTAATCTACAGGTAAGCATACCACTGGGGCTCTACAATAATCTTCCCGTGGCAATATCCTTGGTGGCAAAACATGGTTCAGATGGGTTCCTACTCAATCTTGTTGAGACCCTTTATGACACTCTTAAAGAACAGGTTGAAATTGCTGAGAAAACGAGTTACTGATTATGGTTTCTTATGTAATATTTAACTGTAAGCTACATGCATTTAAGATATGTAAATCAGCAAGTGACAAACGACAGTAAGCAAGGTCAAGTTTGCTTTGGTTTCTTCGTAATATATAACTGTAAGCTAAATTTCCTGCATTAAGATATATGTATAATCAGCGAATAATGTATATTTTGTTTGCAATTTTTGGCTGCTTGGGGCTTCTTTTGCTTGTACATTTCTGTCTTTTGGTGACATTGAACTAAAAAAAAAAAAAACTGCCTTAACATTCAGTTTGTTAATTACATGAGACAATGCAGAACCAAAAGCTCCAAATAAAATGGACTAAGCTTAGAGACCTGCAGTTTCCTCTTGTTAATTCATACTCCAGTTTGAGAGTGATGAAAGATACATGTTATGGAGGAAAATAATAGGATACAAGGACCATTATCTGGTTAATGGTAAAAGTCTTGGGTTGTGAATGCACATTTTCAAGTCTTAAGGGCATCTCCAGTAGTAATGTGGAAGGTTAGGACTATTTTTATCTCATCTGTCCTAATACCCTACTTTGATAAGGCCAATATTGGGTAACGGCCTTTAATTTTTGGGATATAAATATATTCAACAAAAAAAAGTCAGTTTCAATTTTGCGCTATGGAAATTATAACAGAAGTTTCAATTTTGAGCTTTGGAAATTATTTGGCACTGGGACTAATTTAGAATTTTTGAATTATATGGGTACCTATGGGAGAAGTTTATTGCTATGAAATAAGACAGCCGAACCTCATGGTTATTCAAAAATCAATACCATACATGGGGTCCTTTGTTTTATATTTTGTTTGATTGCCGAGAAGATGGAGGAAAAGAAAGAAAAATTAGAATCTTCTATCACCACTGTTGTGTGGTGTTAGATAAACTGGGTTTTGAAGGGCAATAAGGTCAGTGCACGTTTTGATTTATCCATTCCCCTCGCTTTATGGAAAGTCCACTTGTTGCCTTGGCATCATGAGTTCTCTGTTTGAAAACACTAGAGCCTACTCAGCAACAGCAGTCACAGAGATGGCGAGAGACTCAGATTTTGGAGCTTTCATGGAGAAATTCCTTCTACAGCCAAGCTCTTCTTCTCATGAACTTCCCCTTAATTCCCTCACCTTTGCAGTTAAAGACATGTGAGTCCCTCCATATATACCAGCTCTCACTTAAGATGATTCAATTAATTTAATTTATTTTCCTCATAATATCACGCCTTTTTTTCTTTTTCTCTTTGTGGGTACATAAAAAATTAAAAACTCACAATATTATTCTTGTTTTCTGTGATTCCAAGTTCATGTATGAATATTAGCTATTGGGTTTAATTTATACTCCGTATTAAAGATGCCAGTGGTTCTTTATTTTTATTTTATTAATTTGGAATATGGAAGCAGATTTGATGTGGATGGGTATGTGACTGGGTTTGGAAATCCTGACTGGGCAAGGACTCATCCAGCAGCCACATCGACAGCTCCAGCTGTTTTAGCTCTCTTAAGAGGAGGTGCCACATGTGTTGGTAAAACTGTTTTGGATGAAATGGCTTACAGGTTAGAATTATGAACCCAAATTTGATTTTGCCCATTTGATATAAGAATTCAATCTTTGCTTGGAATGCCCACAGGTGTGATGACTTAATTGTGAATGATATTGATTATTTCGTTGGATTGTGTGGCTCAGTTTGAGTAGTAGGCAATAGTTTTGTTCAACTTTGATTTTGAGATTCTAATTACATGTTAAAGTTGGCTTCTGGAATTTCCCCATTTTTCAAAGAACATCCTCAACTAGTCTCAAAATCCATGCAGAGCGAGTCTCAAACCCCAAATCTGTTGTTATCCCCATGCCCTCCAATTGCATTGTTCCATGCCTCTTGTAGACAAAATAATCTGGTTACTGTTTTTAGAGGAGCAATGAGGTATTTATATTGAATTATATTGAAGTTCAACTTTGAAAATATAGATCTCTCTCTCTCTCTCTCTCTCTCTCTCTCTCTCTCGTGGTTTATTTTACAGATGGGAGTTTATATAGATTTCACTGTGGATGATATAAAAAATTTTGCGCTTGAAATAACTAGTTCATCAACCAGAATGCTAAAGATATCTAGTTGGTATTATTTGAGGGGTTTCACTCCATTGACTTGATTTTTAAGCTTAGCAACCCTGTTTCTTTGGTGACACCTTTGATTCAATTGGAGACCAGATGGAAATAATTCAATTCCATACCATTTTTCATAGAATGTGAATGCTTATGAGATCATATTTGGAACTTGGGAGACGAAAACACTTTGTACCTTATAGGCATTTGTTAAAATTTGGGACATCACTTTAACTTTTTATGATGACTCCATTTGTTGTCATTTCGAAAAGCAAATTATGCATTTGAATGCTATGGTACACGAAAATGAATGACTTTTGATTTAGGAGGTTTCTAAATGTTACCAAGTTTCTCGTATTCGCATTTATATTAAATTATAAATTGTCTTTTGTAATCTATACAACCGAGTAACTGTTTTCTGGCAGTCTATATGGAGAAAACAAACATTACGGCACACCAACAAATCCATGTGCACCAGAAAGGGTACCAGGAGGATCTTCTAGTGGATCTGCTGTTGCAGTGGGTGCAATGCTCGTTGATTTCTCCTTAGGTGTGTTTTATCTTTCTTGAAAAACCTGTGGTGGTTTTTGCTATATCCTTAATTAGTTGAAGGAAAAGGTTTTCTCTATTACAGGTACTGACACAGGAGGAAGTGTAAGAGCCCCTGCAGCTTTCTGTGGAATTTTTGGGTTTCGGCCGTCACATGGTGTTGTTTCTACTGTTGGCGTTATCCCTTTGTCTCAGAGTTGTGATACTGTGGGTAAGGACCCAACAACATGATGGCTTCAGTTTTGAACTACTTTTCTTTCAATTAAATGTGTCTTGAGAAAGACTTGAGTCTGCACTTGAAATTTCTGGAGTGCAAATTATATCCCAACAGTGATATTCTTGATATATTTTTGTTTTGATGTCTCAGAGTAAAATACGTTAAAACATCTTTGGACCTGACAAGCAATCACAAGTGATCAAATTCTTAATGAATTTTCCATAATCTTAACTACTCATAAGAATTCACTTCTCATTTCAATTTCTTGTGAGCTATCCATGTATAAGCTGATTAGTTATCAACTTGTAAGTTGTAACGTCATCGATCCGCAAAATTTTGCATTTTCATTCTTAATTACATCTAATACTTCATAAAAACAGAATGAGATTAACAATAATGCAATTTGAGATACAGCTGGTCTGGAAGCTTTATGTTTTGTTAAAATGCTAATATTATTTAAATGATGGTGCTTTACAATTTCGACAAGCCATCAACTACGTTTCATGGTTTCATTTCTTTTTCTTTTTCCTCAGTTTTGGGATCCAGGTGGTTTTTTTATCCATCTTGTGCTTCTACTTATTTTTTGGTTAGCTATAACTGTCATGAAATAAGCTCTATGACCCTAACACTCTTTTATTTGGTAAGTCATTCTTTTGACATCAAGTTCTCATCCAGGATGGTTTGCTAGGGATCCTGTCATCTTGAATCGAGTTGGGCGTGTGCTACTTCAATTGCCTGATGTGAATCCTATCAGACCTAGTCAGATCATTATTCCAGAAGATTGTTTCCGGCTTCTAAGCATTCCAAGTGATCGAGTAACTCAAGTTCTTATAAAATCAGTGGAGAAGTTATTTGGGGGTAAGTGTGCTGATTTTATGATCATGTTATTCATTGAGTTCCATTAGTGGGCACTTGGAGCTTATTCACCATTCTGAAACTAAATGATTCTATTTTGATTTCCATGGCAAAGCATTCATCTACCTTTCGGATGTATTCATTATATATTTATGTGATTCATTATAGTATAACGGCATCGTCAAAGAAAAAAAAATGATATAGTTAATTAGACCATTATCTTTATTTTTAAGGTAAAATTACAGTTTCGTCCCTTGTACAATAGTTTAACCCGTAGACACTTTGCACCCCTCAACTATCTCAAACACTTTTCACCTTTGAATTTTTTAAATGTGGCACTAAGCACCCCTTTGTCAATTAGCTGTCAGTATTTTTGAAGAAAATTGTATGTGGCTGATTTAATGTATTATTAAGACGAAAGTGCTATTCTGACTGATTTATTGACATAAATACCCTTCCCTATTCAGCTATTAGTTAGGAGAGAGGAAAACTTTCTCACTTTTTGTCACTCAGTTCCCTCCCTCTCTCTCTCTCTCTCTCTCCCTCTCTCCCTCCCTCCCTCCCTCCATATATCTCTCGCAGAAACTCATTGGCACTTTTATTATTGATCATAGTGCCATAATATAGTGGCAATGTATATATAATAGTTTGGTTGCGCGAGAGTCATGGTTATGGAAGTCTATGAGTTTTGTTGATTTGTTCATAAAACTTGTTCAATTGCTTGTTTACATTCCATAAAAGCCTATTTAATTACATGCCATAAAACCTATTACTATTTCTTCGTTTGCATTAGTAAAAAAGGAAAAAATATCCATTCAATAGCTGTCAATATAGTATCCATAATCCATGTATGCATATGCTATGTTGTGTTGTGCATATGACTCATTACAATAAGTAAAACCAAGTACCCATATAATGGCCAAAATATCCATTTAATATCTCTTCATCCCATTTGCATCAAGTTAAACCTCTGCATACCCTATTCATTGTACCCCTTTAATGAATAAATAAATAAATAAAAATTAAACATATGTAATTTTAACAGTATACCTACAAGTAAATTAGCATTGAAATTATTTTTTCTCAAAATGTACGAGAATATATAATTAAAGATTTATGCACATTAGGTTAGGGATAAATTACATACCCCTTTTTGGGTGAGAGTGACCAAGTGTCAAAAAGAATAACCAAGCATACACAAAGAGAGATTGTGATCGAGAGAGAGAGTTCAAACCATCATCACATTAGGAGCGATTGATGAGAGTGAGAGAATGAGTAATCGTGAGTCATAGAACATTAAGTAGAGGGGTATTTTTGGCACTATGGAAAATTCTAACCCACCCGTACATTTCATACTGTTAACAGTGAAATCTCATTTATACTATCAACAGTGTTCGGAACTTAGGATTGTTTGGCACCTTGAAACTTTAAGGGTGCAAAGTGTTTGAAAAAATAATTGGGAGGTGCAAACTGATTTTCGGTTAAAATAAAGGGTTTCAAAGTGTAGTTTTCTCATTTCCTTAAGAGGAAATTGGCTGGAGGTCCTAATTTAGGACTTTTAAGCTCTTAAAGTTCTATTACTAAACTTTTGTTGCCAAAAGTCCATTTAGCACTTTGAGGACAAAAATGCCACTCATTTAGTATGACATCTCAATTCAATTCATCTTATCATTTTTTTTCTTTCCAAAATATCTCTCTCCTCTCTTTCACCTCTCTCATTTATTTTCTCTTTCTCTCTCCTCTCTTTTTTCATTGCACTAAAAAAGAATTTCACTACACTATATGTAAATTTCACTACACTTAACAATTAATGTAAAGTTCACTACACTATATGTAAATTTGTGGAGAATTTCACTTCACTGAATGTAAATTTCATTGCACTTAAGTTATGATCAGTGCAATGAAATTAATCCCTGGTGTAGTGTAGTAATGATCAATGCAATGAAATTTAATTTGTGGAGAGATAAAGAATGAGGAGAATGAGGAGAGAGAAAGAAAGGGATAAAAAAGAAACAGGAGATTGAGGATTGAGAGAGATTTGTGGGAGATATTTTTAGAATGAAATATATGAGAGAGAGGAAAGAGAAACAAGATATTGAGGAGATCAATTAGTTACAATCGGCCATTTAGAAAAAATTATTTAAAAGATTAGGACTTTTTGTATAAAAAAATCCCTTAATTAGGACTCATGGCATGAAATCCCTTTTAGGAGGACTTTGTGCACAATGAAGCTTAAAATTAGGACTTTTGGCTAAAAACCCCTTTTTCAATCATCTCAAATGTTATGAAAAAACAAGAATTTTCTCATTAGAGATGCAATGAAATACAAAATGGTTAAATTCCCTTTTGGTTGTGTTCAAATGCATATATTTTAGGATTCATACTGGTGTGTTTCTTGTTGAGCAAGATGTTGCCTAATGTATTTACTGTTGCAGGTCATATTGTAAAGCATGAAAACCTTGGGGACTATGTTAGAGACAAAGTTCCTATTTTGAAGCATTTCACAAGTAAAGGAAGTGACAATCAAGAATATATCATACCATCCTTGGTAGCCCTTTTTGGTGTCAGGCAGTCACTTGTAAGGTGCAAATCATGAACAGAATTTTCCAGGAAGCTAAATTGATTCAACCACTCTTAATTTGTCATATTCATGAACTTGTTATGATTCTAGATTGTCTTTTGAATTAATTAACATTTGAAGCATAGGTATGAATTCAAGAATAACCATGGGGAATGGGTCACAACAGTCAAACCTGATTTAAGTCCAGGAATATCAAAAAGTGTATGGGAAGCCATTATGACAACGGAAGAAAACATTGATATTTGTCACTCTGTGAAGACTGAACTTCGTGCTGCTCTAACGGCTCTTCTTGGGGTAGGCACTCTCTCTCTCTCTCTCTCACACACACACACACACACACACAAGGTTTGTATTTGGAGCTCCAATATTCCCGCACTTTAAAAATGTTTTGTCATTGATTTTAAGATCAGAAGCTTTCTAATGGATGAATACATAAAATGTATAATAGGGGGTATAATTTTTGGTTTTTAACGGCCCGCCCCCCCCCCAACACACACTTTTTGGGTAAAAGGACATGAACTTTACGTAAGGTCATTGAGGCACTTGCAACTCCAAGATGCCTTTTAAATGTAGAAATAAACAGTGTTAGTATCAACTGTTATCTTCACTGTAGGATATTTATCCTATTATTAGACACATTTTGCTCAAAAACTCTTCAATTTAGAACTAAAATTGACATGATTTAAGTTGTTTAATCGTCATCTAGATTCCATTTGTTCCTCTGGAAAGCAAAATCAGGAAAAATTATGTATCCATGCTGATGGATGAGACTGCACATCAGGAAAAATGAATCTACATAACTTGAGCTGAATTAATCTGGTAGGTCCAGCCTATTTACTGGAAAATGACATCCTAATAAATAAATACAATACCTGTATTGTTGTACTGCAAGAAAATAGTACTTTAGAGTTTTCCAATATAATTTTCAGGATCTATTTCTCCTAAATACCAAGCAGGGCCTTATTCTCAAGTCTCAACTTCCTTATCCTTATTTCTCATAATGGTATCAATAATTGGATTCACATAAGGTTAAAACCATGAAAATGTGCTTATTTGTATTGATTCAGGTTTGTTCTCTATCCCTAGCTTAAAACCATCTTTATGAAAGAACAATTTTCACTGGACTAAACCTGCATTCTGTTGTTATATTTGTCAGTGTACTCTCACTAGTTGCAAGAAACTCGTAGTCACAAAATAGATTCCTATCTCTTGAATTCTCTCTTTTCATTCTTTCCCTTTGTATATTTAGGACTTTGGTATCCTCGCAATCCCTACGGTTCCTGGGCCTCCACCAAAACTACAAACAGATGCAACTATGCTTGAAACTTTCAATGTAGGGGCTTTTAGCTTGCTGTCCATTGCTGCAGTATCTGGTTTTTGTCAGGTTCTCTCTCTCTCTCTCTCTCTCTCTCTCTCTCTCTCGCACCGTGCATACACATGAGGATCTTATTTTTCTCTCCCGTGATTGCTGTGAGAACTTTATAAATTTCTTTCTTTTGTTCTTGGGAATTATGTTCAATCTACAGGTAAGCATACCACTAGGGCTCTACAATAATCTTCCTGTGGCTGTTTCCTTGGTGGCAAAATATGGTTCAGATGGGTTCCTACTCAATCTTGTTGAGACCCTTTATGACACTCTCAAAGAACAGGTTGAAATTGCTGAGAAATCGAGTTCCTGACTTCTTTTTTTGGACTCAAACCCTAGACCTTCCGTACCCCACTGCACATACCATTAGAGCTGAAGCTCATCGGTAATAAGTTACTGAGTTTGATTCCTTTGTAACATGTAATCGTAAGCTACATTACCTGCATTAAGATATGTAAAATCAACAAGTAATAGTTGTAAGCAATGCTGCTTGGTGCTTGCTTTTGCTTATATATTTCTCTTTTTTTCTTCTTTTTTGGTGACACTGCACTGTAACAAAAACTACCGTATCTGTCATTAAAGGTGTATTTTAGACGGGTTTTGACAGCACGAACACCTAGTTGTTTTGGAAAAAATAAATAAATTATTACCGTTTGAAGTCATGCATCCAATTCATGTGAGTCAACCATTCTAAGAATTAGAATGCCATGATCCATGCTCCAAATAGGCTTTCGCCATATGTTCTACATCATTATTTATTGGAGAAGTTAATTGCTAAGAAATAAGATGGGCAACCATAACACATATTCCTCAAAGTTAATAATAACAATGTAAGTTTGAGAATATCTCTATGTGGCCAGTTTTGATGGTTATGTAAGCCATAGGGTCCTTTGTTTTAGCAATCAATTTGGAACCTGCAAAATCACTTTATCCTTTGTTTGGTTACCAAGAAGGTGAAGGAAAAGAAAGAAAAATAGAGTCTAAATCAACATTGTTGTATGGTGTTGGACATTTTAGGTTTGGAAGGGTGTGGTAACTTAACCATTATGAAATACATTATTAATGGTCTAATTTAAGAAAAGAACAATTCATATTATATAGCATGGGTTGTGTTTTCAATCCAAAAGACTAGTCTCTTAAGTGGTAGTATCACACTCATTTTATATGCCTAAGATCTCTTTACTAGTTTTCCGATGTTGCATAAGAATACCATAATATTCTATACCACTGTACGTGAACCTGCAACGCTCTCATTGAGGTCTCACTACCCTATCTATTTGTCCATTCTACCAACGGGAGAAACCACTGCCAATATGGACACTCCCTAATGTAGGCACTTGGTGTTACATCGGATTAGGGACCGTGTTTGCTCTGATATCATTTGTTTTGGGCAAATTTCCATCCAAAAAGATTAATCTATTAGATAAAGGTACCGCGCGCATCGGTTTTTTTAAATCGAAGGCCTTCCCAATACTTATCCCATGTCACTAATGCGTGACTAATGCCCTGGATACCCTTGACCGCCAAAAAAAAAAAAAAGAAAAGGTTAATATTGTTAACAATTATTAATATATTTTTTTTACTCTTTAGGATAATATATATATATATTTTTAATCAGAATATAACATTTTAATTAAATTTTGTATTTGGGTATTTGGTTTCTGTTGCATTGAAATGTTATGATTTAAGTGCATAGGAAACATTTTAGATTGCTTACACAGATTAGGCCACATAATTTTGATGTTCACTTACCTTTCATAAAAGAAAATGCTTTTTGCACCAGTTCACATGACATGTCACATTTAATAAAATAAAAATATTTGAGAAAAATCAGATCTATCATGCGAGCATGTCAAGTAAGTTGATGGAAATAGCATTGCTCTTTTATAAATCTGTTATAATTCAATTACTAAAAATTATCATTAGTAAGAAGGGCAAAATTATCCATTTAATATTTATTTATATTTTATCCATATGAACATATAATGTAATGTGCTGTGTATATGACATGTTACAATTTTGTAAAACCTATTGTCAAACTTTAAAATTTTAGGTCATTTATATAATCAAAGGCATGTTAGTATTATATTCTTGCTCTGAATCGCTTGTATATTTCATATATAATGAGTTAAAATGATCCAATTGCAATCTCACTCATATTGTTAATAGTACTTGATTGTTTGCTCCTTTAAAACTTTAGGAGTGCAAAATAATTGAGGGGTGCAGATTATTAAAGTATAATTAAAGGCCTATTTAGAGGTTCAAAATATTATATTAGGTTAAATTCATTCTCTTATTTGTTTTTAAATAAAGACCTTCATGTATATATATATATATATATATATATATATATCAGACATGATAATATAAGGCCGGCCTTACACAAAATTGCGTAAGGTCGGTTCCATATGGTTAATTTTAGATCACAGTTCATAAAACTGACCGTTGGATTAGATGCTCCACCTCTGTATGTCATGCCTGCAAAACATCACAGTGATCTGACGGTTGGTTTTTAAAATAATTGTCGTTAAAAAAATTGTGATATTTTGAAGAACAAATAAGTTACATATTTTCATAATGACATATTTCAAAAACCAACCGTCAGATCACTGTGATTTTTTGCAGGCATGACATACAGAGGTGGGGCATCTAATCCAACGGTAAGTTTTATGAACTGTGATCTAAAATTAGCCATATGGAGCCGACCTTACGCAACTTTGCGTAAGGCCGGCCTTATATTATCATGTCTATATATATATATATATATATATATAAACCAATTTACAACATGCTTGAAAAAAATTGTATTTATACTTTATTTTACGTAAAAGATCGAACATATTTATATTTAAAAAAAACAAAAAAAAAGTAAACAATTGTAAAATAAAAATTAGTCGTACTCATCCCTATCAGGCCATTTAATCAACCAACCTTAAAGAAATCAAAGCATAATATTTCTAAAGATCCAAAAAATAAAAACAAAAAAGCTTCTTTTCTTTCCAATTTTACCCCTAGACAAGTCAACATTTTATATTTTTGGGAAATTACAGCTCCCTGAACTATAGGCCATTTTTAAATTGCCCCACCTATGGCATCAATTGAAGTAATGTGCTTCCTGAACTATTGTCTGTTCTCAAATTATCTCATTCTCATAGTTAGCCATTTGTATTTTTGGACTGAAAAATTGTGTTAGGCTTATTTTTTTTATGTAGTATTTATCCTGGATTGTTAATGAGTTTACACGCATATCAGTAAAGTTTCATAATTTTTCTCAATATATTCTATTTATTATGAATTTTATTTACTGTATAGAGAAAATAATTCATAAAAATTAAAATATATTGAGAAAAATCATAAAAATTCACTGATATACTTATAAATACATTAATAATTTAGGATAAATATTGCACAAAAAAATAATAAGTCTAACATCATTTTAACAGATAGAATAGGACAGAGACGGAGCCACTTGGGGACCAAAGGGGGCCATGGCCCCTGCTGGCTCTAAAAAAAAAAAAGGCTAGAGTAGGTATAAAAAATTAAGTGGCTCCCACTCAAATAATTTTTGGGCCCCTACTAACACAGATTTTAGCCCATTCCAATAGAAATTAGCCCCCCCAAAAAAAATAGACAAAATTATCCCAACAAATCAGTTCAAATTCAAAAATAAAAAATAAAAATATACAACTCAGTCAAAATCATCCCAATAAATAAGCCCAAATCACAACAACAGCAACAACAAATAAATATAAATCAGCCTAAGTCAAAATTACAACAAATCAGGAAATGTATTAATATATAAAATTCAAAAAAGTTTATATTATAGAAAATTGATTGTTAATACTATATGGATACTATTTTGGATTTTCACGAAAAAAATTTAGTTGATACACCGGCCCCCACTCATGTAAAATCCTGGCTACGTCCCTGGAATAGGATAATTTATTATATTAAAACAGTTCAGGATACATCATTTCAATCGATACCATAGGTAAGTAATTTAAAAAGGGCATATAGTTAACGACAAGCTGTAATTTTTTTATTTTTTCACTGCACCATCTATTTTATGCATCCTCCAGTCCACAGGCTTTTCGGAATAGTCGAGGATTGGATAAACCAAGAGCGTGAAAATGACTGCCTTGCCTTCTTAAAGAGGTCGCACTGTCGCAGACCCACCTACAAAGATACAAAAACCCGTCATTTTCAAGAAGATAAGGGGTACATTTGTCATTTCAGTACAACCGGAATGATTTTGTCAAGGCAATATCTCTACGTATATAGGACGACGGCGTTTTGCCTTGTAAGTTGTAAGTCTTGGCAAATGGCAATCAACATTATCTCATTGTCTGTTTGAAAACGAAATAGTGGAGCTCTCTGCTCAGACAGAGCAGTCACAGACATGGCAAGAGACTCAGATTTTGGAGCATTCATGGAGAAATTCCTTCTACAACCAAGCACTTCTCCTCACAAACTTCCCCTCAAATCCCTCACCTTTGCCGTTAAAGACATGTGAGTCCCTCTATATCTGCTCTCATTTGATATGAAATGATTCAATTAAATTCATTTGTTTTCCTCATAATATCAACTATTTACTCCCCCCCTCTCCCTCTTTGTGGTACGTAAAAATTCAATATTGTACTTGTTTTATGTGATTCCAAGTTCATACATCAATATTAGCTGTTGGGTTTTGTTTAATTTATATGAGAGAGAGAGAGAGAGAGAGAGAGTGTGTGTGTGTGTGTCTGTTGTGGGTATATCAAAATTCAAAAATATAATACTAATTTTTATGTAATTCCAAACTCATACATCAATTTTAGCTATTGGTTTTTGTAATTCCAATCTCATTCATCAATTTTAGTTATTGGGTTTTATAAACGAACCATTGGATTTTTTATTTATTGAAAACAATTATTTTATTAATTTGGAATATGGAAGCAGATTTGATGTGGACGGATATGTGACTGGGTTTGGGAATCCTGACTGGGCAAGGACTCATTCCGCCGCCACGTCGACAGCTCCAGCTGTTTTAGCTGTCTTAAGAGGAGGTGCAACATGTGTTGGTAAAACTGTTTTGGATGAAATGGCATACAGGTTAGAATTATAAATCCCAATTTGATTTTGCATATTTGATATTTATAAGAACTCAAATTTGTTGCATGAGATGCCCACAAGTGCAATGACTTAATAGTGAATGATTCTTGATTATTTCATTGGTTGTGACTCAATTTATAGGAACTGATTTTGTTCAACTTTGCAATGTCATTTTTCACAGCATCTGCATGTGTATGAGATCATTTTTGGAACTTGGGAGATGAAACCACTTTGTATCTTAACTAGACATTTGATAAAATTCACTGCGTCACTTCAATTTTTGGTGATGACTCCATGTGTTTTCAAAATCACTCCATTCTTAAAAAATAAATCATGCATTAATTTGAATGCTATGTAAATTGCTTCAGTTTTAGGAGGTTTACTTGTATAATTGAGTAACTGTTTTCTGGCAGTATAAATGGAGAAAACAAACATTATGGCACACCCACAAATCCATGTGCACCCGATCGGGTACCAGGAGGATCTTCTAGTGGATCTGCTGTTGCAGTGGGTGCAATGCTTGTAGATTTCTCATTAGGTGTGCTTTATCATTTTTGGAAAAACTTTTGTTGATTTTTTGTATATCCTTAATTAGTTGAAGGTTTTCTCTATCACAGGCACTGACACAGGAGGAAGTGTAAGAGTCCCTGCATCATTCTGTAGGATTTTGGGGTTTCGGCCTTCACATGGTATTGTTTCTACTGCTGGAGTTATCCCTATGGCTCAGAGTTTCGATACTGTGGGTAAGGACCCAACAATATGGTAGCTACAGTTTTGAACTATTTTTCTTTCAATTAAATGTCTTGAGAAAAACTTGATTCTGCTCTTGAAATATCAAAAGTACAAATTATATTCCAACTGTGATACTCTCCTGATACTTGATACATTTTTGTTTGGCACCCTTTTTTAAAAGCCATTTGAAACATCTTTGGCCCCAACAAGCAAACATCGCAAGCACTTCTAGTTTCAATTTATTGTGAGCTATTCATGTGTCAGCCAACTAGGTATTTGTTTAAATTGTAACATCATTGATTCTCGTAATTTCTGCATTTTCATTCTTAACTACACCTAATATTTCATAAAATAGAGTGAAAATTAAGAACAATAATGCAATTTGAGACAGTTTGGCTGGTATGTGGAAGCTTTATGTTTTGTTTAAATGCTGATATTATTTATTGCAATTTGAATCAACTACATTTCATTTGCTTTTTTTTCTCCCTGGCCCTGGGGTGCAGGTAGCTTTTTTATATCCATATTATTTGTTTGACTCTACTTTAATAAGCTTTATAACCCTCAAACTCATTTTATTTGGCAAGGCATTCTTTTGACACCAAGTTCTCATCCAGGCTGGTTTGCTAGGGACCCTGTGATCTTGAATCGAGTTGGACGCGTGCTACTTCAGTTGCCTGATGTGAATCCTGCCCGACCTAGTCAGATTATCATTCCAGAAGATTGTTTCCGCCTTCTAAGTATTCCAAGTGATCGGGTAACTCAAGTTCTTATTAGATCAGTGGAGAAGTTATTTGGGGGTAAGTGGTTTGATTATGAGATCATGTTATCCGTGGAGTTCCATTAGTGGACATTTAGAACTGGTACACCATTCTGAGATTAAATGATTCCATTTTAATTTCCATAGCAAAGCAGTAATTTTCCTTTTGGACAGATTCATTATATGTTTAGGCGATTCATTATAGGATAATGGCATCATCAGAACTAAAAAGAAAAAAAATATGATTAACTAGACCATTAATTATATATTTAAAAAATGATTCCATTTTGCATATTTTTAAAATATGCAAAAAACAGATTCATTTCAAATGCCATAAAGAAACAAGAATTTGCTCATTAGAAGTGCTACGAAATACAAAATGGTTAAATTTCATTGTGCTCAAATGCATAGTTCACCATTCATACTGGTTTGTTTCTTGCTGAGCGAGATGTTACCTAATGTATTTACTATTGCAGGTCATATAGTAAAGCAAGAAAGCCTTGGGGACTATGTTAGGGGCAAAGTCCCCAGTTTGAAGCATTTCATGAGTAAAGGAAGTGAAAATCAAGAATATAATATACCATCCTTGTTAGCCCTTTCAGGTGCCATGAGGTTGCTTCAAAGGTGCAAATTGTGAAAAGAATTTTCTAGAAAGCTAAATTGATTCAACCACTGGCTTAAATTGTGATACTGTTTATGAACTTGTTATGATTCTGTTCTAAGTCTTGACTCCTGAATTTAATTACAATGTGAAGTGTAGGTATGAATTCAAGAATAACCATGGGGAATGGGTCACTACAGTCAAACCTGATTTAGGTCCGGGAATATCAGAACGGGTATGGGAAGCCGTTACAGCTACAGAAGAGAACATTGATGCCTGTCACTCTGTGAAGACTGAACTACGTGCTGCTTTAACTGCTCTACTTGGGGTACACACACACTCAGCCCGTCTCTCTCTGTTTCTCTTTATGTGCTTAATTATATCACAAATCCCTTTATGAAAATGTGCTCAATTGTATAATTCAGACTTTCTCTTTTCATGGGTGGAAATTCTTGTTATTTTTATGGAAGGAAATATTCTTGTTATTTTTGTTGATATATACACTCACAAATCACAAGAGCTCATAGTAACAAAATAGAAGACACCATTTCTGTCTCATAGACTCACTCTTTCCATGATTTCCCTTTGTATATTTAGGATTTTGGTATTCTTGTAATCCCTACGGTTCCTTGGCCTCCTCCAAAACTACAAATGGAGGCAACTACGCTTGAAACTTTCCGTGCAAGGGCTTTTAGCTTGCTCTCCATCGCTGGAATGTCTGGTTTTTGTCAGGTCCTCTCTCTCTCTCTCTCACACACACACCACACAAACGAAAATCTTTTTTTTTCCATCCTTGATTACCAAAACACATTTTAATTTGCTGCTTTGGAAATATGTTCAATCCACAGGTAAGCATACCGCTAGGGCTGCACAATAATCTTCCTGTGGCAGTTTCCTTGTTGGCAAAACATGGTTCAGATGGGTTCCTACTCAATCTTGTTGAGACTCTTTATGACACTCTCAAACAGCAGGTTGAAATTGCTGAAAAAATGAGTTACTGAATGTGGTTTCTTTGTAATCTCTAATTGTAAGTTAACATTTCCTGCGTTACAATATAAAATGGGCAAATATATTTTTTTTTCTTGCTTCTTGTTTTTGGCTGCTTGGCACTTATTTCTCTTATACATTTCAATCTTTAGGTGATACTGAACTGTAGCAAAATTGCCATAAACTGTCCATTTATGACATGAAACAATGCAGAACCACAAACTCCAACCGAATGGACTAGGCTTAGAGAACAGCACTTTCCTCTGGCTAATTCCTACTCCAGTTTGAGAGAGAGATTTATATAGATACATCTTTTAACAACAAATATAGTTTCAGTTTTGCATGTTTTTTGGTAGAAGAAAACAAAAAATTAGTAGGAAATAGTTTTTGCAAACCTAGGATGTGCAACATGTCTAATTTCCTCAAGTAGAGCATTCAAAACAGGCCGAGGAAATCAATTCCAAATGTTACAAGAATCTATATTACAGTCATGCTATGTAAAGTGCAACTTATGTAATTTTGCATAAGGTGACCTGTGTAGAGCCCATTGCAGGACAGTTTGAAAAACTGGCAGTTAAATTAGATGAACTGCTTATGAATTTCATTTTTGCCAAAAATCACATTGATCCAACGTTGCATAAGGTGTAAATCAATGTTATGCCACGAATTTACGAAAACATCAGCAGTTCTGTTGACTTGCCTGTAGACCTGAGAGAAAATAGCTTGATCAAAAGTTTTGGGCAAAGAAAAGAAAATGTCCTGCAAAACAACATTTGTGATGTTCTAAGGATATACCCTTCTTATTTACAGCTTCAATAATGATCCTTGGGAATTATGTGGTAGCATATGGGAGAAATTAATTGCTATGGAATAATATGGCTAATTATGTGGTAGCATATATAGCAAGGATTTTTATTAAGTTGCAGAATTTTATGCTTCATTTGGTTGCCAAGAAAATGCGAGGAAAAGAATGAAAAATTGCAACTTTATAAAAATCCTTGCAACCATCAAAAAGGAAAAAATAAAAAATAAAAAATAAGATCTTGGAAAGGAAAGAAGAGAAAAAGTAAAGAAAACATTAAGGATTTGTTTGGTTGTCATGCAATTTGAATAGCTCCTTTTTTTTATTCAATATCTCAAGGGGAGTGGCTCTTTGCTGCACAGCATTTACTAAAGGCAGCCCATTTAAAATTTTTATTTTTTCAAATTTGCCATTTTCTAATTACAGCCCACTAATTTTTAGGCAACCCATTACTATACAAAACAAAAGTTTTAAAAAGCCATAAATGTCCCAAGTTTAAATACAGGACACAATTTTATTTGCAACCCATTACCCCCAACACTAAACCTAAAACATATTACCCCAACACTTTCATTTTAAGTTTGTTTGTATATTATTGGTAAACATCATATTTAGGATACACTTGCTTCAAAACATGAAAAATAGCGTTTTATAACTATTATAGTATAATGGTGTTACGAAAAAACCCATGTTTTGATCGGAAAATTGAAAAAAAAAAAAAAAATTTCATGTTCGCATTCGAACTGCTAATGCTGAATATGATGCTTTAATATTCGGTAAGTTAATGTCGAATATGAAACATTATATTTCACTTCAAAAAATCGAATGTAGTTTGCAATCTTCCAAAAGCTAATGCCGAATATGTAAATTGCCGAATAGTAAACCTTTATATTCGGCATTAGCTTAACGAATACTTAAACTTCATATTCAACATTAATTTACCTAGGGATGTCAACAGGGCGGGGCGGGGCGGGGCGGGTTTTTGCTTTCCCAATCCCGTCC
>JAESVK010077837.1:0-10828 GCA_017140935.1 Hamamelis virginiana | reverse complement strand
GGCGGGGCGGGTTTTTGCTTTCCCAATCCCGTCCCATGAATAAAAATCATTTCCCAAACCCGTCCCAATCCCAACTATAAACGGGACGGGGCGGGGCGAGAATTATGCGGGGCGGGGCGGGGCGGGTTTTCCCATCGGGTTTGAAAAATAATTAAAATATTTTTTAAACTTCAATTTTATTTTATTTTGGAATGAATCCTAACCATAATCTCAACAAATTTTGATTTTTATCTTAAATTATAACTATTAGTAGTTAAAATATATATTTATACACACTAACTTAGTAAAAAGAATAGAAAAAAATAGAGTTGATAAAAATCTTAAAACACTAAATATTATAAATAAATAGAAGAGATTTTAGTATAATTATATATGCATAGATATTCGGGGCGGGGCGGGTTGGAGAAGCCATATCCCATTCCCGTCCCAAACCCTATAGGGTTTTTAATTTTTTTCCCAAACCCTATAGGGTTTTCAAAACTATTTCCCAAACCCTTCCCAATAGGGGCGGGGCGGGGCGGGGCGGGTTACCCTTTTAACCCATCCCATTGACATTCATAAATTTACGGAATATTAAAGCTTCATATTCGGCATTAGAAGTCCGAATGCGAACACGAACACAAATTTTTTTTTTTTTCAATTTTCCGATCAAAACATGAGTTTTTTCGTAACACCATTATACCATAATGGTTATAAAACGCTACTTTCATGTTTTGAAGTAAGTTTATTTCAAATATGATGTTTACCAATAATATATAAACAAACCTAAAATGAAAGTGTTGGGATAATATATTTTAGGTTTGGTGTTGGGGAATGGGTTGCTTATAGTATTTCTGTTATGTAATGGATTGTATTTAGTAAAGGGGTAAGATGAGAATATTAATTAAATTTTTATTGTGTTGCTTTTAGTAAAAATACAAATGGGTGGATTGTACTTAGAAAATGGGCTGTCTTTAGTAAATGGTCTGCTACAAATAATTCCTCCCTATCTCAAGTAGTAATCATTCATTATGAATGCGGCCATTTAAAATTAAAAAAAGAAAAAGGAAAAAAAGGCGGAGCAATGACCAAAATATAATCCAAAGAAAATATTAGCTTGAGAGTTAACTAAACAAAAGGTCAAAGGCAGCATAACTGCATTAGGCAACTGCTTAATGGGGTAGGGCCAAGATGGGGCCCACCAGCCA
Organism: Hamamelis virginiana; assembly: GCA_017140935.1. Lineage (NCBI taxonomy): Eukaryota > Viridiplantae > Streptophyta > Magnoliopsida > Saxifragales > Hamamelidaceae > Hamamelis > Hamamelis virginiana. The sequence continues at coordinate 9,641 of JAESVK010077837.1, read as the reverse complement.
GCCCGTGTTATTGCAACCCCTCCCAACTATTAGCCCACTCCAATTATTTGTGATTTTTTACCATTTTATGAAAAAATACATTATTTTTAAGAAAACTAGCCGCGTAATCCACTAAAAAACATCATTTTGAACAATTTTGTTGAAGAAAGTTTTTCCAAAATCTACTTCTTAAAAACAATGTATTTTTTCATTAAACGGTAAAAAATCACAAATAGTTGAGGTGGGCTAATAGTTGAGAGGGGTTGCAATAACAAGGCCCTTTTTTTTTCCTCTCAGTGTCATGTATATTTATCTTGATATTTGAATGTGTCATGGATAATAAAATCTATTTAATCTCCAATAATTTAAAATTCAATAAAACATGTCAAATTTTAATATGTTTCTAATACGATAATACCCTATAATCAAGGACAATAAATATAATAACAAAATACAAGCTGAAAATATGGAAATGGTATATTAGACAATCTCCCATTATTAGTTGACCACAATTTTGACCTAGAGGGGCCTCTCAATACAAGATCTTATCATTTGGACATAGTGATAATAAAATCTGTTTTCAAGGTCTTTTGGATCATTTTCCCTTGAAAAAACCAATCGATGGATTAGACAATCTTTTTTATTATTGTCATTTTTGTCAAAAATTACATTGATAAAAAACACGTACTTCTTGAACTTGAGATCTTGTGACCTTAAAAAACTCACATATAGTAGAAGAAAAAATCCATTTAACCTCCCTTTGTAGTCTTCCTTTTCTTTATTCCTATATTCGACTTGTGACAAGTATTTTGAGAAACTGACAGTTGGATTAGGTGTTCCTCTTATACAAATCATATATACAAAAAATTACATTAATCTAAATATTCATTTTTCACAATTTTGAGAAAAATTATAAAACATAACGAAAAATTATTAAAAAGTGTTTTAGTCAATTTTTTTAAAAATCGACCGTTGGGTCAATGTGATTTTTTGCATACACAATACGTATAAGTGAAACATCTAATTCGATGATCAATTTCTTAAAATAATTGTTACAAGTTGGTGAGATACACCTAAAAATTAAAAATTAAAAATTAAAATAAAAAACTATAAAGGGAGGTTGAATTAAATTATTGATAGTAAAAACTAAAAAGGCATGCTAGATTCAGCAAATGAAAAGGCTGAGCTTCAACTCGTTAATCTGGCTTGGCTTCAGAATGCAAAGCAGAACGTGAAGCGGCGGCTACCCTTGATCCCAAGTGAAAGTCACGCGCCACCGACTCGGGTGGGAAAAAAGCACCTTCGAAAACAACAAAAATAAGGATTTATGGCTTTGCCTTCTCCGCCATTCCAAATCAATTTCACTCTCTTTCACTGTGTCTTAAATAACAGATCTATCAATAAAATTCCTATATATATCCATACATAATTAAACCAACCAACAAACATCAAATATCAGTACAAAACGCACACACCCCGCGAAGAAACCAAGTAGAAAATGGAGGTAAGAGCTCGAGCTCCCGGAAAGATCATACTCTCTGGCGAACACGCCGTCGTCCATGGATCTACGGCTGTTGCCGCTTCAATTGATCTCTACACCTATGTTTCTCTAAGCTTTCCCACTGACTCTGGTACATCTCACACACATTCTCTCTCTCTCTCACACATATTTATAATAATAATTATTATTATACATGCATCTTACTTACTGAATCTGTCTTTTGTGTGAGCTAAAATTTCAGAGGAAGTTTCTGATATTGTGTTGATTTGGGTTCGCTTAAGATTATGATATGGAGAAACCCTTTTAAGATTTTGTGATAATTCCTTGTTTTCTGTAACACTTCGTTTTTTTCCCCACCTTCTTTTTCTTCGGTTATTGTTGAATTTGTGCCTTTTTGGATCTAAATTTGGGATTGGATTGATTTTTGTTTGATTCAAATGATTATTTAGAGGTACCCTTATATTTAAAATTGAGAATTAAAATTTGTGTTCACATTACTGCCATCTCATTCACCCCCCTTCAATCTGCCACTGTAATTCTATTATTTTTTTGTTTTCTAGCTTCTAACTCTTGGTAGGGCCAGACCCAATAATTTGGTTCACATGTGTTAGTACTTAGTAGTATACACACACACACACACACTGTGTTTTAGTATGTATGCACATGGAGGCATGGACATGGACACATGAAGGAAAGCGGCTCGTGTGGGTGGTTGGTTGGTTGGTTGATTAATTAATTGGGTGCCTTTTCTTGACATTTCATATATCCTAGAATTTTGCCACTTGTAACATCTAGTTTTTGAAGTTGGATGTTTTCTTTCTTAATGTTAAGATCATGTGTCAGAACTTTCACTTTTGTTGGATAATTAGAGAGATTGAATGGGCTAAGAGTGAAAAACAATGAGCATTAGGGATCTCTATAGCTGATCGCAAAATAGTTCAAAATCAGGTTCATACAATGATATTGGTTGTTAAGTTTTCAACCTAAAAGTTTAATCTTGTAAAGCTACTGTAAGTCTTTTATTTAGGCAACGTGGGATAGAGTGAGTTTTATACTTTGGTAAGCTTTTTATTTAGGCAGCGATGTGGGATAGAGTGGATTTTATTTTTCAACACTCCCCCTCACGTGTACTAATGCTTTGATACCATGTTAAGTTCCCAACCTAAAAGCTAAGCTTGTGGGTGGAGGGTTGTATAGATATACGAACCTACAGTAAGCCTTTTATTTAGGCGATGTGGGATGGAGTGGATTTTATTTTTCAATAGTGATGATGAGAAAAGAGAATTAAAATATGAGTCGTTACGTGGATGCTAGTTTGTTTTTATTATTTTTCAGCAATATAATGCCATTAAGTTCCTCCCAAGGCCATAGCTTAATTGATACCAAATTTTAAGGGGAAAAGAAGACAATGAAGGAGAGAGTCTTCATAAAAAGTAGGAATGAGGGATGGACGAACTTCATTAAGAATGTATCGGAACTTCTCAGAGAATAATTTACTGCTTAGATTTATGAAATATTTAATAATTAACATTGGATATTATAGGCTTATTCCAGGCCATTTAAGGTTTGGAGCTAAATTAATCCTTAGAAATATACAAGGTCACCCGCAAACACAAGTCACAATCTCAGGACATCTGTTTCATGAGGCATGATCCTTAACTATCCAATGAGTTTTCTAGTAGAGTATTTCAATTAATCAATACTTTATAAACATACCATATATATGCACCCATTCCTCAATTCATATCTTTCCAAATCATGGACTAAAATATTTCCATGGTTCGATTTCCAGCCCCAAAATTGGATCGAAACTAACATCTAATTCAGCCAAGCCAAAATACCAAAATACATGGTACAGTCCTTGAGACTTGAAGAACTTCCACACCCTAAATCACCACACATTTCTAAAATATCATGAATTGACACTTCCTTGCTTTACCGTGTCCTTTTTTCTGGATAATGGTGGTAGTACCTCAAGAAAACTATTTAGTCAGGAGTATTTTGTCTTGTATCAAAACTGAACCCAACCTCGTTTTCATTTATTCTTAGACCAGCAAGTGGATTGGTTTTGGTTTGTTTTTGAGTGTGAGTCTTTTTTTTTTTTTGCAGTTTGCTTCTATGTGCACACACGTGCATGCATGTTTGCACGTGTGAATAAAACCCCTAGCCAAGGTCTTAATTTTCATTTTTTGTTTTCCCAAGCAACAAGATAGGTGTCTAAACTATCAGAGCCCGACTAATTTCCGTTTTCCATGTGAGGCCACAGTCCATAAGGCTGTATAACACCAGGGCTATTAGTCCTGGTTAGTTGATTTCGAACCCGTGTATCTAGGTTTATAGTTCACCCCTTCGCTACCAGGCTAATTCTCATCGGTTCATTCCAAGGTCTTTTGACTGATGTTAAAAAATAAAAGTCCGACTAATTCCCCTTTTTCACGCAAGGCCACAGTCTATACAGCAAATAACGTCAGGGCTACTAGTCCTGGTTAGTGACTGGTCAAGAAAGTTTGATTGGTTTCGAACCCAGATGTCTAGATTTACAGTTCACCCCTTTGCTGCCAAACCAATTCTCATCAGTTCATTCCAACGTCTTATTGCTGATGTTAAAAAACAAAAGCTATGATTGAAAGACAGGTTTAATTTCTTTTCTTCTACAACTTAGGATGGAAGGGAAGGGACATTACTTATAGACTGTTAAAAAAGGTGAAAGCCATCTCCATCTGCAGGAGACAGTGATAGACACCCATTTAAGAAAAATGGTTCCTTGAATCTTGAAATACTAAAGCATATATGGAACCATCAAGTATTTTTTTTTTCCCTTGTGAAAAGGACCAATACAGAAAGACATTGATAGTACTACTGAAATGAAAGAGCTCCAGATAACCAAAAGTGGATTGGATATGTTAAATGAGTAGAAATTTTCTTTATGTGAAGGTACAAAAATAAGTTTGTGGAGATAGGTATTTTGAACAACCTACAGTTGGATTAGATAATCTTTTTATGCATGTCATGCAGGTAAAAATTCACATCAATCTGGCAATCAGTTTCTAAAATGCAGTCTGAAAAAAACTGTGATAGTAATTTGTATTTTAGAAACCGTCCATCAGATCACTTTGATTTTTGGGAGTGGAGATCGATCCACTGTCCAAAATTGTGTCCTCGCTCTCTGTTCGCTTGAAAATCTCACTTTTAAAAAAATATCCATGATTTATATTTCAAGGTAAGCTTTTATGATCATGCAATAATCAGTAGATTTCAAGTTCCAGATATGTGATCATGCTATTATTGTAATTGTAAAATTCATGAAGGGCAATTAATTATGATTTGTTTGACTACCATAATCTATTCTATGTTCTCTTTTCACTATCTTTGATGCATTTCTTGTTCATTTGATGCTGGATTTCTGATTGAACGTTTCATTTCTTCTTCTTCTTCTTCGAAATTGAGATTTTGCAAACAATCACATTTATATATTTCTTTTAAAAAAAATCACTTATGATCATGCAATAATCAGTAGATTTCAAGTTTCAGATATGTGATCATGCTGTTATTGTAATTGTAAAATTCATGAAGGGAAATTAATTATGATTTGTTTGACTACCATAATCTATTCCATGTTCTCTTTTCACTATCTTTGATGCATTTCTTGTTCATTTGATGCTGGGTTCTCTGTTAACTGGATTTCTGATTGAACTTTTCATTTCTTTTTCACATAGGGAATGATGGTACACTAAAACTCCACCTCAAGGATATGGCATTAGAATTTTCATGGCCAGTTGGAAAAATCAAAGAGGCACTGCCTGAATTAGGTAGTTCCCACTGTTCAACACCCACATCATGCTCGCCAGAGTCCATTAAATCAACTGCAGCTCTGGTTGAAGAACAGAATATTCCTGAGGCCAAAATTGGACTTGCTTCTGGAATTTCAGCTTTTCTCTGGCTGTACACCTCTATCCAAGGGTGTGTACCTAATGTTTGGTTCTATCAACTCTCCCCTCTTACTTGTAGTTTTTAATTTGACCCCTTTATGTTTCAGGTATAAGCCTGCTACAATAGTTGTCACTTCTGAGCTTCCACTGGGTTCGGGTCTGGGTTCATCTGCTGCATTCTGTGTCTCACTCTCAGCTGCCTTGATTGCCTTGTCGGATTTTGTTAGTTTGGATTTAAGTCACCAAGGTTGGTTGATGCTTGGGGAGAGCGAGCTCGAATTAGTGAACAAATGGGCTTTTGAAGGCGAAAAGATAATTCATGGAAGGCCATCTGGAATTGATAACTCTGTAAGCACATATGGTATGTGATCTTTCTGAGAAGTGTTAGATTAATTTATCATCTTTTATTGACTATGATTCCAGAGTTCTTTCCTTCCTCGTCTGATTAGTTGGCTAGGATTCAGGTGTTATCTGATGCCTAGACTGTATTGAAAATCAAGAATTCATGGGGAATATGAAGAGAGTTATAAAGCTAGGTGTCATGTCAAATATTGGCAAGAATATTGTGAAATTTTAAGGAAAAATATTCAGAATTCAAGGAGGGGGGAAAGTGCAATGCATTTTAGTAGAAAGGGGGTGTATGATGTCTTCATTTCAGAATAATTTAGGAATTTTGAAGGATTTGCAAATAGTTTTGCTATATACTTGAATAATCTTGAGTTTCTGGATAAGGTTGGGTAGATACACATATAAAAACTTTCATACTATTTAGGAGTTAGGACTCATTAGAAAATTCAGTGAGTTTGGTCGCACTTTCCCTTGTCAAACACATGTTCGCTCCTACTGAATAATAAGAATGGTTTAGTTATCAATGCCTGATGTGCACAAAACCGTATTGTTCTCAACTTCATCGCAGAGCACTTTGTTTCCTTATTCTACAAATTTCAAGGGGTTATTATATTTGGATAAGTATGTAATAAACAAGGCTTATGCAACAGGAAACATGATCAAGTTCAAGTCAGGTAGTTTGACACGCATCAAGTCCAATGAGCCACTCAAAATGCTCATTACTAACACAAAAGTCGGGAGGAACACAAAGGCATTAGTTGCTGGTGTTTCAGAGAGGACCTCCAGGCATCCAGATGCCATGGGTTCTGTGTTTAATGCTGTTGATTCTATCAGCAAGGAATTAGCCACCATTGTCCAGTCACCTGCTCCTGATGACCTCTCCATAACTGAGAAGGAAGAGAAGTTAGGAGAATTAATGGAAATGAATCAGGGTTTGCTCCAATGTATGGGGGTCAGTCACGCTTTGATAGAAACCGTGCTTCGAACAACATTGAAGTACAAGTTAATTTCAAAGTTGACAGGCGCTGGGGGCGGAGGCTGCGTACTGACGCTGTTGCCAACCCGTATCCATTTTATTATTTCGTTTAAATGTGGTGCTATTATAATTTTAATGATTTACGGTATTTCCATCTTTTTTAGTTTTTGGTTTTCATATTCCTTAATTGATTTGATATAATTTATGTACCATAATTTAATCTATTTAGATGGCCCTCGATGGAATTGATTAGTAAAACAAGAAATATGTAGTGACCCCAAGTAGTTGGTAGTTAAGGCTTTTTGAGTTGATTTGACATGAATATTTGTGATTTTTCCCCTTTTCTGCCTTGGTATGCATTTTAATACAATTCTCATTTTTAGAGATGCAGATGTTGCTTCACTAGATATGCTGCCAAACATGACAGTAGATATGAAGGTTCTTCATGTATCCGCTTTCATAAATTTAGGAAGTCTTATCTGTTTTTAAATAAAATTATGAAAGGAAAGTATGGATATTACTATTTGGTAGCAGATAGAGTGCAAAGTTACACCTAGAAGTGGAAGAGAATTAGACTACTATGTAGGAAATATCACCTGGCATGAGATGGAAATGATATCTTTGTTGCTTACCAAAGGAGATAGGGATTTGAGCTAGTGGACAATTAGGTGTATGTGATAGAACTAAGTCAGATCATTCAATATTTGATGAATGTATCAATATTTTGGGATATTGAGGACTTGAAACTACTGTAGTAATAACCACCTCTGATTGGCCCTTCAGGTAGAAGTTAAGGTTGGTGCTATAATTTTGATCCCATTACCAAGTTGATTAAACATTGGCTTTAGCTGGGATGAGGATTTATATTTTGGAGAAATGGGACGAGGGAAAGGTAGGGATGAGAAATCAGGGGAATTGTTTCAGAGAGAACTTTAACTAGGGTGTAAAGTGAAAACCCTAAGGATTGTGCTTAATGGAGTTAGAAGTGGGTAGACCTGCACCATGATTGTATCATTTGTTTCTGGTGCTAAAATTTGTGGTTTGATAAAGAATAACTTGTAATAATATATAGGGTGGAGAGGTAATAAAAATGTAAAGGAGCAAAGAATGTTAAAGATGGGATGAAGGATAAGAGACATATCACATATGGGAACAAGAGTGTCCCTGAATGGTGAAGGATTACCTGATGTCTTAGGGATGGTACAGGCTTGCAAAAATACACGAGGTCAGAGATAATTGGGCATTAGAGGATAGAGTAGTTCACCAGTTGTTGTGTTGAATCTGAACTTTAAATTACCTCTGAAACAGAAATATCTGCCATTTTACCCTAAGTCAAACTCCAAAGGTGAGAGCGGAAGTTATATTGCGCAGCTGCCTTTTATCATCGTAGCACAGATTCTGAAGCTCCCAATTTGTGCTCTCCTATCACCTATTGGGAACTGAAAAATAAAAAGAAAAATAATAAAACTTTCATATCAAGGCACATCAATCAATCAGAAGCTAGTTAATACTGTGTTGACAATATATTGCCCAGTAGAGGGAGATTTGGAAAGAGTTAAAAGGCGCTGCAGGGACAAGAGGAAGGCCAAAACAAGGTGGGTCAAGGATGTGAGAAGGGACACAGTGGCTTCTAATTTAACATAAGATATGGCCCAAGATATGGCAGAATGGGAAGAATGGATTGGTGTAGTCCAACCTAGGTAGTTGGGATAAAAGTTTGTTGAGTATAGCAGAGTAAATATTTGAAAGCTGGTTTAGGATTTTAAATATGGATCAAGCTTTTAGCATGAAGTTGAGCAGCCACAAAGCATGTGACAGACTTCATCAACGAAGCCATGAAATAGGTGGTCAATTTATCAGGTGATGACAGACTCCGGTCAGTAGTACTTATGCAATAAGGTATCATATGGACAGTTTAATAGTGCGTTATATTTATGAAAGTAGTGACTCTAACATCTAAGCTTAGGTTTTCCTGTCTTCTGACAATTTAACTTAGAGGGTTAGTCAAGTTATTTGATGTTATTAACTAAATTCTGGGTGTCACTTGTATGCTTAAAGATGAAATATTTATTTCCTGATCAATACAAGCAGCTGCAAGAGCTCTGTAATGCTGGTAAAGCTCTGTAATGTCGCAATTATCTAATCTTCACTTTAAAAAAAATAAAATAAAAAGCTAATAATTCTCACTAAGAGAGAATACCAATCTGAAAAACAGTTTCAGTTTTTTAGGTAAACCACTGAAGGAAGCGTTGTCTGTGGCAAGCATGGTTAGAAGAAGAAAGCTGAGCAATATCATAGAGGCTCGAGCCAGATCTAGCTTTGTGTCATGGCCTTGTACGGAATCCATTTGGAGTTCAGCATCATTATTTCTTGCACGGACAGTCTTGAAGATGGCTCGTGTATGACCTAAAAATGTTGTGGGGAATTGGGGATAAGCAAATTGGCTGAGCTTTTAGGTTAGAACACCTTTAGAATCATATATGATTGTTGAACAATGAAATGAAGAAACAGAGGAGTCAAATCAACCAAGCACTGAGAGAATAAAAAAAGGCTAGATATTTAGAACACCTTTAGAATTTTACATATGGAAGTCTTGGAACAATGACGTACAAAAACAAAGGTGAGGAGGAGGAGGAGGAGGAGAAACAAATGCTATTATAGAATTGAGTACCAAAGTCAACCCAATATGGGTTTAAAACTTTGTGGGCATAGAGGATTTTATTCTCTCAACTCATATGTATCAGCCTAATCAGATAAATCTTGAATCATGTGGGAAAGTCAATATATTGTAGTACAGTCTGTTATCCATGTTTTTATAATAATTTGTTCCCTTTGTTCCCTTAACAACCGAGATCAGAGCAGTCAAGAACAGTCATTGATAAGGTGATTGCTGAGCTAGAGACATGCG
>JAESVK010077836.1:0-23102 GCA_017140935.1 Hamamelis virginiana | reverse complement strand
TTCAATAGATTATACTGAACATACTAAGATGTTCAATAAGCCATATTAAACATACTTATATGTTCAACAGGCCCTATCAAACAGATGTATATATTTAACAAGCCCTATTAAACATACTTATATGTTCATCAGGACTTACCGAATAAACATAGATATTCAACAGGCTATACCAAACATACTTATATGTTCAATAGTACGACGTTACTGAACATCACATGAAAGTTTAAGAACGAACATCTCATGATTGTAGGAGGTAATTGAAGAAACTTAAAATTTCTAAAGATGGGTTTTGCAATACGGGGTAGTAGATACAAAATGTGATGTGGGAAGTGAAATGGGCTGCTTCTTGCCTTCATAAGTTTGTGGAGCGAAGAAGAAAACATATATTTTTGTGTTTTTTATTTTTTATTTTTTTATATGCATGTGAAATAAATAATAAGTATTTTAAAATTATTTGAGTTATGGTTATTTTGGGTATTTGGGAGTGTTTAGGACTTTAGGTAATAAAAAATATATTTTATAATTTTAGTAGTGAGTATATATAGTAAATGAATGTCACTAGCAACCTACATGGATTGCAATAAAATCACCCTAAAATATGATATATTATGCCGATCAGCTTTTTAATTTTTTAATTTTTATATATATTTGAGAAACAATCCCTTTAACATTTACATGTACACAAAGAAAGAAATCCTGAATATTAGATTGATACAGCAGTTGGTGCAATAAGTTGTTTTATTCTGTGTCAATGTGTTGATGTGATACATGTCCCAAAAGAAAAAAAAAAACAAAAACCTGAATATTAGATTAATATAGCAGCTGAAGCAATAATGTGCTGATGATTTTATCATAATAATAATAATAATAATAATAATAATAATAATAATGTGCTGATGAGATACAATTACATAAGTTTGCCACGTCAGCCTAAGCAACATTACTTTGCTGATATTTAAAAAAAGCAGAAGAGAGTGAGTGAGCTCACTGGGAAAGAGCAGTTGCAGAATACAGACATGGCAACAGACTCAGATTTTGGTGCATTCATGGAGAAATTCATTCTACCACCAAGCTCCTCTCCTCATGAGCTTCCCTTAAATTACCTCACTTTTGCCGTTAAAGACATGTGAGTCCCTCTCCATATCAGCTCTCATCTAACATGATTCAATTAATTTCTTTGGTTTTCCTCTGTATACCACTCTAGCTTCCTTACTTTTTCTTCTTTGTGGGTACATGAAAATTCCAAATATTATGCTTCTCTTTATGTGATTCCAAGATAATACATTCATCGATATTAGCTATTGGATTTGATCATACTATTTGAGAGAGAGAGAGAGAGAGAGATAGAGAGAGAGAGAGAGAGGTTCAAGTATCATACTTTGTTCTTGTAATTCCAAGCTTATATATCAAAATTAGCTATTGGGTTTTATTTATGTTCTTTTATAAGATTATTTATAAAAGAATCCAAATATCAGTACTGGACAGTAGTTCTTTATTTGTATTTTCAATTTTATTCGTATTGATTTGGAATATGGAAGCAGATTTGATGTGGATGGATATGTGACTGGGTTTGGGAATCCTGATTGGGCGAGGACTCATCCGGCAGCGACATCAACGGCTCCGGTTGTTTTAGCCCTATTAAGTGGAGGTGCCACCTGTGTTGGAAAAACTATCATGGATGAATTGGCATACAGGTTAGAATTATATATAAACCCAAATTCTGATTTTGCCCATTTGATGCCCACAAGTTTTTGATGATCGCTTAGGGCACGTTTGGTCATCCCATGTGAATTGAATTGTTTCCTTGTGTTTTTGCATATAATTTTGCTCATCTCTGTTAATGGGAAAATTTAAGAGGATGACAACTGTTGCGACAAATGAAAGTAAAAATAAAAAACCAAAGCCATTTCATGAATTTCTAAAAATTGATTATCCCATTACCCTCTCCAAGTTTCAATAGCATTGGTCTATGCATCTCAAAGACAAAATGAAATGGTTACCCTTTTTAGAGAAACAATGAGGTATTTATGTTAAATTACAGACTTAACTCTGTGTGTGTGTGTGTGTATTTCACATATGGGAATTTAGGTAGATTTCATTGTGGATGATCATAGTAATTTGGTAGTGATACATTCCATCAATCAGAGTATTACAGTTATATAGTCAGTGTGATTTGAGGGGTTTCACTCCATTGACTTTATTGTTGGTAGCGGCGTTATTACTAAAATGACAACTGTTATTTTTTAAGAGAGCTTTTGGAATTTGGAGAAGATACGGAAATGATTCAATTCAATATCCCTTTTTATTGCACTCAAAACAAATTTTCTGATTTGAAAGTGCATAAAATGAAATCATTTTTTGGAACTGAAGAAATGAAACCATTTAGTCTCTTAGTATAAATTTGATAAAATTGTGACATCTCTTCAATTTTGTATTCTTTATGACTCCATTTGTTTTGCAAATCACTCCATTCCGAAAAAAAGAATATGTGCATTTGAATACTATTGAAAGCAAAACCAAATCATGCACTTCAGTTTTAGGAGGTTTCCAAATGCTCTTTTTATAGCTTGAGGCTCCCACCTATTTTTTGAAATTCACATGTAAAAAGGAAAAGAAATTCGAATTATTTTTTGTAAGTTGTATACCTGAGAAACTATTTTCTGGCAGCATAAATGGAGAAAACAAACATTATGGCACACCCAGAAATCCATGTGCACCAGATCGAGTACCAGGAGGATCTTCAAGTGGATCTGCTGTTGCAGTTGCTGCAATGCTTGCTGATTTCTCCTTAGGTATATATGTTTGTTCTTTCTTGGGAAACTTGTGCTTTTGATATATCTTTAATTAGTTAAAGTGTTCTCTCTATTACAGGTACTGACACAGGATGTAGTGTTAGAGTCCCTGCATCATTCTGTGGGATTTTTGGGTTTCGGCCTTCACATGATGTCGTTTCTACCGTTGGAGTTATCCCTATGTCTCAGAGTTTCGATACCGTGGGTAAGGACTAAGGACAAAACAACATTGGTGGCTTCAGTTTTGAACGATATTTCTTTCAATTAAATATGTTTAAAGAAAAAACTTGACTCTAAGTTGTGCTTGTACTTATTCTTTGGTTGATTATAATTGTCATGAAACAAGCTTTATATCTCCTAGCACTCTTTTGTACGAAAATTCTTTGCTTTAACACCAAATTCTCATGCAGGATGGTTTGCTAGGGATCCTGTGGTCTTGAATCAAGTTGGACGTGTGCTACTGCAACTGCCTGAGACTAATCCTGTCAAACCTAGTCAGATAATAATTCCGGACGATTGTTTCCAGCTTGTAAGCATTCCGAGTGATCGGATAACTCAGGTTCTCATTAAATCAGTGGAGAAGTTATTTGGTGGTAAGCACGGGTTGATTATGTAATTCTATTATTGGTGAAGTTCTATTGATGGTAACTTGGGGCGTATACACTGCATTGGTATTAAAGGATTCCATTTTATTTTGCATAGCATTTGAATTTTTTTTTTTTTTTTTTTAGTGCAAGATAAGAGGGTGGTAGGCATCAAAGAGAAAGCTAGAATCCCAACTAGGTTGGCACCCTAGACCCTCAAAATCATGTGCCATAGACCCCAAAATTTATTAAAAAAAGAAAGAAAGAATACAAACCTAAGATCAAAAAGAATAAAAGTCTGGTCAAGGTGACTTATATTTGTCACATTCCAGCTCACAAAAAAATCAATCAATAAACCTATAGTTGGGTAATCCTGACATATCTCTATAAAGATAAGGAGATAAAAATCCAGGATCTGAATGCCACCAAGAGAGAACATTGAGTGAAATAGCTTTATTAGCTATCGCATCAGCTACCATATTACCTTCTCTAAACACATGAGAGACCCTTACATTCATTTTCTCCATTAGAAGAAGGCAATTATTCCACTTCGCTAACAAATCCCAGGGAGGCTGCAAATTTTTCTTTAAAATTCCATTTACCAAAACTAGAGAGTCACTTTCAATCCACAAATTATGCCAATTCTTTTCCCAAGCAAAAGAAACTGCCAAAATAAAACTTTGAACTTCCGCATAAAAAGCTGTTTGGACGCCAATACTGTTTCCAAAAATACCTTTGACAAAACCCCTGTGAGACCTGAAAACACCTCCACAAGCAGCTGGTCCAGGACAATCTTTAGCAACCCCATCAGTATTAACTTTAACCCAACCAGAAATAGGAGGAAACCAGTAAACAGGAATGAACTTAGGAGCTTTTCTAGGAGTCCCAGGAATCTGAAAAAACTTGAGGATCTGCAAATCTATCACTGAGTTACTCATGTGAGAAGAACTCAAATGACTACATTGTTTCACCCAATGAAAAACCATGTCCTTAGCTTTAGACAAAGGAATTTGCCTGCCTTCAAATTTTAAAGCATTCCTAACCTTCCAAATAATCCATAAAATAGAGATTACAGCTATCACCCAAAGATCTGTTAATTGAGGGCTAAAATTATGAGAAAGTAACTTCTTTAAACAAAACTTAATGCTCTGATCAGGAGAAAATCTTACATGAAAAATAGAATGAATCCAAGACCATAAAACCCGAGCAAAAGCACAATGGAAAAATAAATGGATAGCCGATTCAATATGAGATGGATGAGCACATAAAGAACAACAAGAAACCATTTGAAACCCTCGAGCCTGTAAATTATCCTCTGTTGGCAGCTTATTATAAAATAATCTCACAAATAAAACTGACCATCTTGGAGGAATAAATTTTCTCCAAACAATTTTTCCCCATGTGACAGAAGATTGTTTAGGCCTATAAAACTCATAGGCGTCTTTAAAAGTAAGAGAGCCCGAAGAAGAATGCTTCCAAATTAGCTTATCATTCATAGGTTCCAAAGGAAGGAAAACATTGTGAATGCCTAGAGATAGAGGAGAAAGAACATGACCAATTGGAATATGCCACTGCTGATTGCAAATTAAAGAAGAGACTGTTTGACACAGATCCAAATGATTAGAATCAAAATCCATATGTAGAAGAGGTCCAGAAACCAACCAATTATCTTGCCATAAATTAACTTTTGTTCCATCACCAACCACCCAGAAAGAATGTAGTCTAATGATATGTAAAGCCTCTTTTAAACCATGCCAGATAGAAGATGAGAAGTAAGAATTAGAAGCATTATAAGATGTTACTTTAAAGCGGCATCTTAGAAAATATGCCCAATCAGTATTCGCAGTAAAAAGAGACCAAGCTAATTTTAGATAAGAAGCTTGATTGATAGCTTTGACACTTCTAATACCCAAGCCTCCCTCTTGTAATGGCGAGCAGACCTTATCCCAAGCAATAGTAACCATTTTTCTTTGATCAGTAGAACCAGACCAAACAAAATTTCTCATCCAAGTCTGAACTAATTTAAGAAGTGCAATAGGCCACTTGTAAACTGACATAGAATGCATAAACATAGGCATAACAACAGCTTTAATTAATTGCACTCTCCCAGCAATGGAAAGAAGTTTGCCTTTCCAACTCTCAAGTTTGGATTTAATCTTGTCAGCAATAGCTTGAAGATGAATTCTTTTAGGTTTACCTTTAAATAAAGGCACCCCAAGATATGAAAAAGGAAGCTTCTCAACTTTCATGCCTGTAACTTCAATAAGTCTTTTTGCCCTATGAGTAGCAAATTTACCAAGAATCAACTTAGACTTACCTTTATTGATAATTTGACCAGAATTTCTCCCATAAATGTCAAAGAGCTTCAAAACATTTTTAATCGATCTTAAGTTCCCTCTGCAAAAAATCAAAACATCATCTGCATATAGCATATGAGAAGGAGCAGTAGTGCCTCTGGGAGAAGAAATAGGTAAAACCTTCTTTTGAAGAACAAGCTGTTGCAAACCTCTACTTAAAACTTCTTCAGCCAAACAAAAAAGAAGAGGAGAGAGAGGGTCCCCTTGCCTTACGCCTCGAGAACAAGAAAAAAACCCAACAGGAGATCCATTGAGCTTAATAGACAGTTTAGCAGACTGAAGAATGCAATAAATCCATTGCTGAAATTGATCGGAAAACCCAAAAGCCTTAAGAACTGCAAGTAAGAAATCCCATTCCACTGTGTCAAAAGCTTTCTTAATATCAATTTTTAAACCAACATTTCCCCCATAAGATTTCAGATCTAGAAGATTGACACATTCCGAAGCCATAGAGATATTATCTGAAATTCTTCTATCTTTGATAAAGCCACTTTGCTGAAAAGAGACAATCTTTGAAGCAATCATACTTAATCTGAGAGCAAGTATTTTAGAAATAATCTTAAAAAGAAAATTAGCCACTGCAATAGGCCTATAACAATCCAGAGAATGTGCTGAAGGAGTTTTTGGGACAAGAGTAACAAAGATAGCATTCAAGTTTGGAAAAATGTAACCAGATGAGAAAAATTGTTGAACTGCTCCAACAACATCATGACAAATAATTTCCCAGCAAACATGAAAGAATTTACCTCCAAAGCCATCAGGACCAGGAGCACTTGAGGGATCCATACCAAAAACTGCATCTTTAACTTCATCAAAAGAGGGCAGAGCAGTAAGCAAAGAATTATCATCATCAGAAACCAATTTGGGAATTAAATCTCCTATCCAATTTCTATTAACCTCATGAGGAGTAGAGGAAAATAGATTTTGATAATACTCAACAATATGAGAAGCAATTTCTGGAGGGGAATCAATAAATCTGTCTCCATCTTGAAGAGAAAAAATACTATTTCTAGAACTTCTAATCTTTACAGCCAAATGAAAGAAAACAGAATTTCTGTCCCCATCTTCCAACCATTTCATGTTAGATTTGTCCCTCCAAAAAGATTCCTGGACCTTGAGAGCAGAAAGAAGTTCATCTTTAGCCAAAAACTCTGTTTGAAATTTATCTTCAGAAAAACCTGACACCAAAATGTCTTGTTGAATAGTTTCCAAGGCAGACAGAGCTTTATCCACTCTAACATGCACATTCCCAAAGACTTCTTGATTCCAACTTTTAAATATAGTTTTCATTCCCTTCAACTTACTGACCATTATATACATTGGACAACCATATAGAGAAAAAGAATTCCAATGAGCTTTAACCAAGTCCAAAAAGGAAACATGAGAAGCCCAAACATTGAGAAATCGAAAAGGAATAGGGCCATTATAAACAAATTTTTCAGCAGTAAAAAGAATAGGAGAATGATCTGAACAAAGTCTTGGAATAGATAAAACCGAAGTAGAAGGCCAAATATCGAGCCAATTGTCTGAAATCAAACTTCTGTCCAATTTCATTTCGATATGATGCCTAATTCCCCTTCCATTTGTCCAAGAAAACTCATTGCCCAGAGTAGGCATTTGAATAAGATTACAAGAATCAATAAATAACTGAAAGTCAGCACAAGACTTTCTATTAGGAAGCAGACCTCCTACCTTCTCATGAGCTCCCAAAACAGCATTGAAATCTCCCATAATATGCCAAGGCCCAACCCATAAACCTTTAACTTGAAGAAGGTCAGACCAAAGAACTCTTCTACCAATAATTGTAGTACTAGCGTAAATAAAAGAATGATAAGAAACCACCCCATCAAAACAAGCACTAACAGTAATTTGTTGATCAGAAGCAACAATCAAATTAACAGTAGGTAAAGAAGAGAAGACCCAAAGAGAACCTTTATCATTCACAGCAACCAAACTAACTCCCAAAGAAGTCCAATAAGTAGCTCTAATATTTTTAAATTCAGTCATAGGTTCTGCAAGGCAAAAAAGAGTAGGTTTAACTCTTTGAAAAACATTTTTGAAAAATCTTCTGGTTGGGGCATTAGCAAAACCCCTAGCATTCCAAAACAAAATCTTCATAAATCAAACTTTTGAGAAACTTTACCCCTAGTGGGGTATCCATCTTCCTTTTGAAGCTTTTGCATCTTCTTAAGTTTCTTTTTTTGAGATTTAGATAAGGATAAAAAGAAAGGTTCAGAATTCTCAGCTTGGTTTAAACCTGGATCAAGACCTTCAACAAGAGCATCACTATCTGGCATGGATTTTTCAATAAGATCCCTAATTTCAAAAGCATTTGCCATAGCAGAATTCTGAGCATTAACAACATTATCATCATTATCAACCACATAACTTCCAGTAGGATCAACGATAACAGGACCAGCAATAGCATCAATAACAGGATCAGCAATAGCATCATCTATATTGTTCACAGTAGCAACAACATTAGAAATAGAAGGAACTATAGAGGTATTGACTACTGCCAAAACATCAGCAGCAACTTCTCCATTCCAATGCTCATCCACACTTTCAGAATCAGAAATATCCCCCCAAGATTTTTTTCCATCTTGTGTATCACTAACATGTGAAACACTATTAACCAAAGGAGAGGAACTCCCATCAAGATCATTCAATTTTGAAGAGGAACAAATGTTAACAGCAGGTGGTTTCAAAACACCATTGGAAGAATTAACTACCCCATCAGATTTTGAAGCAATATCCTTATTAACCACCACTTGAGGACCAGAGTCATTCTGCTGCATATAGACCTTCTTAAATTTACTACTATGTTTCAAATCTTTCATTCCTTCTTTTTGACTATTACCATTTAAAAAACGACACTGAGAAATAGAATGACCAACAATATGACAATGTGTACAGAAAGATGGAAGATTTTCATATTCTAAATCAACAAAGAAACCATAACCTTCCCTCTCAACCCGAATCTGCAATGGAGGAGGATTGGATAGATCAACTTCAACCAAAATCCGAGCATAGTAGCCATAGATGCGATCAAGGGTGTTCCTATCAATCTGTAAAGGAATTCCCACTCCTCTAGCAATCCCTGCAAGGATCTTCTCATCCCAGTACTCTTGAGAAAGACCATGTAGTTTAACCCAAACTTGTGAAAGTGGTTGGGATTGATTGTGGGGATTAAAATCTTTAATCCATTGTGAAACTCGAAAAAACCCTGGAGAAAGAGTCCAATGGCCGCCAGCCCAAACTCTTTTCATATCATCCATATCTTCAAAATGGATATCAAAGAAACCTCTCCCAATTGGAACTATTCTCCATTCTCTCAAAGGCTTCCAGAGAAGAGCAAGTTTTGATTTTAAATCCACCAATCTAATAGGGTTTGTTCCTTTTGGCAACAATAATCTACCAATCAAACTAGATTTGCATTCGAGAAGCTTGGATTTATACCGATCTTCATCAATGGTAACTGTAACCATGTCTCCAACCATTTTAGGGGGAGGGATTTGACTAACTGGAACATCAACAACATGTTGTTTAAGCATAGATGCATAAGACTTAGGAACTGACTTTGCAGAAACAAGTTTTGAAGGAGATGAAACATTCCCTAAAAAATCCCATGGACAGAAAACCCTAGGTTTGAGATCAGCAGCAGGAGAAGAATTTTTATTAAGTAAATCCATCCCCTTCAAAAAAGTTTATTAGGTTTGAGATCAGAAAACCCTAGTTTTGAGATGGATCACGCACGCCGGTAGAATCCATTCTGTCAAGTTCTTTTTCTCTTCTCAATCTCAATGACATTCGATAATGCTAAATACTACTAAATATAACCCATCATAAGAATTGAGTCAAATTCTAGCATTTGAATTTTTGAAAAGCACACATTTTCCCATTAAGAGAATGGCATTATTGAAAGAGAAATGACAATAATTAATTAGTCTCTGCCTTTTTGTGAAACATGCAACAAAAAGAGATCCATTCAAACTGCTTTGAAAAGTAAAAAATGGCATTGCTGGGTAATACAAAAATTGTAAATTTTCCATTACTTTGTGGTGTCCAAATGCATCAATCTGTAGTATTCATTGCCGATACTGATTTGTTTCTTCTTGAGGGAGATGTTACCTTGAGTAATTACTATTTCAGGTCAGATCTTAAAGCATGCTATTCTTGGGGACTATATTAGGGACAAAGTTCCGAGTTTGGAGTGTTTTTTGAGTAAAGAAAAGGAAAATCAAGAAGACGTTATACCACCACCCTTTGTAGCCCTTTCAAGTGCCATGCGGTTGCTTCAAAGGTGTGGATCGTGATCAGAATTTGTGTGGGTTCTAAATTGATTTAATCATTGACTTGAATGATAACTGTGATATTCATCTACCTATTAAGTGTTTTGACCCCAGAATTTAATTACTGTTTGAAGCATAGGTACGAAGTCAAGATTAACCATGGCGAATGGGTCAATGCAGTCAAACCTGATTTAGGTCCGGACATAGCTAAGCGGGTTTGGGACGCCATTGGGACAACAGATGAAAACATTGATGCCTGTCACTCAGTGAGGACTGAACTATGTGCTGCTCTAACTGCTCTACTTGGGGTAATCTCTCTCTCTCTCTCTCTCTCTCACTCAAGGTTTCACAAGCCAAAGTTTCTGGTATTTGGAGCTGCAATATTGTTACACTTTAAAATTCTTTGGGATTGAGTTTTTAATATTTCATTTAGATTTATCCCATTTTTAGACTTGTTTTGTTCAAAAACTCTTCAATTTAGAGTTGAAATCAACATGATTCTAAGATTAATAAGCTGCACTAACAAAGAATCTACATAACTTGTGCTGAATGAAGATGGAAAATGGCATCCCCATCACATTAAAAGGAAAAAAAGAAGAAGAAGTAGCCATTTTAATTTCATCGTTTAAAGGAAGTGCAAGATTGTTGTGAACACAATAAATTAAATTTTTATATTGTTCTGCTGCAAGAAAAATAGTAATTTGGAGTGTTCCAATATAATTTACAGGATCCGCTTCTCTTGAATACTGTGGTGTCAATAATTGAATTTTAATAAGGTTGAAAACCATGAAAATGTGCTTATTCATATGGCTCAGTCTCTTTCTTTATCTCTAGCTTAAAAGTATCTTTGTGGAAGAACTATTTTCATGAGGACTATACTTGCATTCTGGAACCCTTTTTTTTTTTTTTGTTAATACGCTCTCACAAGTCACAAGCAACTTGTAGTAATGAAAAAGAAGACACCCTTTCCGTCTCATGAATTCACTCTTTATTTCCCTCTTTACATTTAGGATTTTGGTGTCCTCGCACTCCCCACCGCTCTTGATCCTCCCCCAAAACTACAAATGGAGCCTACTACACTTGAAGCTTACCTTGTTAGGAGTTTTAGCGTGCTGTCCATCGCTGGACTATCTGGTTTTTGTCAGGTTCTCTCTCTCTCTCTCTCATGCGTGTGTGCACCTACACATGATGATCTTATTTTTACCTTCCTTGATTGCCACTAGAAATTTGTAAATTACTTCAATTGTTTCTTCAGAAATATGTTTAATCTACAGGTAAGCATACCACTGGGGCTCTACAATAATCTTCCCGTGGCAATATCCTTGCTGGCAAAACATGGTTCAGATGGGTTCCTACTCAATCTTGTTGAGACCCTTTATGACACTCTTAAAGAACAGGTTGAAATTGCTGAGAAAACGAGTTACTGATTTTGGTTTCTTATGTAATATTTAACTGTAAGCTACATACATTTAAGATATGTAAATCAGCAAGTGACAAACGACAGTAAGCAAGGTCAAGTTTGCTTTGGTTTCTTCGTAATATATAACTGTAAGCTAAATTTCCTGCATTAAGATATATGTATAATCAGCGAATAATGTATATTTTGTTTGCAATTTTTGGCTGCTTGGGGCTTATTTTGCTTGTACATTTCTGTCTTTTGGTGACATTGAACTAAAAAAAAAAAAACTGCCTCAACATTCAGTTTGTTAATTACATGAGACAATGCAGAACCAAAAGCTCCAAATAAAATGGACTAACCTTAGAGACCTGCAGTTTCCTCTTGTTAATTCATACTCCAGTTTGAGAGTGATGAAAGATACATGTTATGGAGGAAAATAATAGGATACAAGGACCATTATCTGGTTAATGGTAAAAGTCTTGGGTTGTGAATGCACATTTTCAAGTCTTAAGGGCATCTCCAGTAGTAATGTGGAAGGTTAGGACAATTTTTATCTCATCTGTCCTAATACCCTACTTTGATAAGGCCAATATTGGGTAACGGCCTTTAATTTTTGGGATATAAATATATTCAACAAAAAAAAGTCAGTTTCAATTTTGCGCTATGGAAATTATAACAGAAGTTTCAATTTTGAGCTTTGGAAATTATTTGGCACTGGGACTAATTTAAAATTTTTGAATTATATGGGTACCTATGGGAGAAGTTTATTGCTATGAAATAAGACAGCCGAACCTCATGGTTATTCAAAAATCAATACCATACATGGGGTCCTTTGTTTTATATTTTGTTTGATTGCCGAGAAGATGGAGGAAAAGAAAGAAAAATTAGAATCTTCTATCACCACTGTTGTGTGGTGTTAGATAAACTGGGTTTTGAAGGGCAATAAGGTCAGTGCACGTTTTGATTTATCCATTCCCCTCGCTTTATGGAAAGTCCACTTGTTGCCTTGGCATCATGACTCATGAGTTCTCTGTTAGAAAACACTAGAGCCTACTCAGCAACAGCAGTCACAGAGATGGCGAGAGACTCAGATTTTGGAGCTTTCATGGAGAAATTCCTTCTACAGCCAAGCTCTTCTTCTCATGAACTTCCCCTTAATTCCCTCACCTTTGCAGTTAAAGACATGTGAGTCCCTCCATATATACCAGCTCTCACTTAAGATGATTCAATTAATTTAATTTATTTTCCTCATAATATCACGCCTTTTTTTCTTTTTCTCTTTGTGGGTACATAAAAAATTAAAAAACTCACAATATTATTCTTGTTTTCTGTGATTCCAAGTTCATGTATGAATATTAGCTATTGGGTTTAATTTATACTCCGTATTAAAGATGCCAGTGGTTCTTTATTTTTATTTTATTAATTTGGAATATGGAAGCAGATTTGATGTGGATGGGTATGTGACTGGGTTTGGAAATCCTGACTGGGCAAGGACTCATCCAGCAGCCACATCGACAGCTCCAGCTGTTTTAGCTCTCTTAAGAGGAGGTGCCACATGTGTTGGTAAAACTGTTTTGGATGAAATGGCTTACAGGTTAGAATTATGAACCCAAATTTGATTTTGCCCATTTGATATAAGAATTCAATGTTTGCTTGGAATGCCCACAGGTATGATGACTTAATTGTGAATGATATTGATTATTTCGTTGGATTGTGTGGCTCAGTTTGAGTGGTAGGCAATAGTTTTGTTCGACTTTGATTTTGAGATTCTAATTACATGTTAAAGTTGGCTACTGGAATTTCCCCATTTTTCAAAGAACATCCTCAACTAGTCTCAAAATCCATGCAGAGCGAGTCTCAAACCCCAAATCTGTTGTTATCCCCATACCCTCCAATTGCATTGTTCCATGCCTCTTGTAGACAAAATAATCTGGTTACTGTTTTTAGAGGAGCAATGAGGTATTTATATTGAATTATATTGAAGTTCAACTTTGAAAATATAGATCTCTCTTTCTCTCTCTCGTGGTTTATTTTACAGATGGGAGTTTATATAGATTTCACTGTGGAAGATATAAAAAATTTTGCGCTTGAAATACCTAGTTCATCAACCAGAATGCTAAAGATATCTAGTTGGTATTATTTGAGGGGTTTCACTCCATTGACTTGATTTTTAAGCTTAGCAACCCTGTTTCTTTGGTGACACCTTTGATTCAATTGGAGACCAGATGGAAATAATTCAATTCCATACCATTTTTCATAGAATGTGAATGCTTATGAGATCATATTTGGAACTTGGGAGACGAAAACACTTTGTACCTTATAGGCATTTGTTAAAATTTGGGACATCACTTTAACTTTTTATGATGACTCCATTTGTTGTCATTTCGAAAAGCAAATTATGCATTTGAATGCTATGGTACACGAAAATGAATGACTTCTGATTTAGGAGGTTTCTAAATGTTACCAAGTTTCTCGTATTCGCATTTATATTAACTTATAAATTGTCTTTTGTAATCTATACAACCGAGTAACTGTTTTCTGGCAGTCTATATGGAGAAAACAAACATTACGGCACACCAACAAATCCATGTGCACCAGAAAGGGTACCAGGAGGATCTTCTAGTGGATCTGCTGTTGCAGTGGGTGCAATGCTCGTTGATTTCTCCTTAGGTGTGTTTTATCTTTCTTGAAAAACCTGTGGTGGTTTTTGCTATATCCTTATTTAGTTGAAGGAAAAGGTTTTCTCTATTACAGGTACTGACACAGGAGGAAGTGTAAGAGCCCCTGCAGCTTTCTGTGGAATTTTTGGGTTTCGACCGTCACATGGTGTTGTTTCTACTGTTGGCGTTATCCCTTTGTCTCAGAGTTGTGATACTGTGGGTAAGGACCCAACAACATGATGGCTTCAGTTTTGAACTACTTTTCTTTCAATTAAATGTGTCTTGAGAAAGACTTGAGTCTGCGCTTGAAATTTCTAGAGTGCAAATTATATCCCAACAGTGATATTCTTGATATATTTTTGTTTTGATGTCTCAGAGTAAAATACGTTAAAACATCTTTGGACCTGACAGGCAATCACAAGTGATCAAATTCTTAATGAATTTTCCATAATCTTAACTACTCATAAGAATTCACTTCTCATTTCAATTTCTTGTGAGCTATCCATGTATAAGCTGATTAGTTATCAACTTGTAAGTTGTAACGTCATTGATCCGCAAAATTTTGCATTTTCATTCTTAATTACATCTAATACTTCATAAAAACAGAATGAGATTAACAATAATGCAATTTGAGATACAGCTGGTCTGGAAGCTTTATGTTTTGTTAAAATGCTAATATTATTTAAATGATGGTGCTTTACAAATTCGACAAGCCATCAACTACGTTTCATGGTTTCATTTCTTTTTCTTTTTCCTCAGTTTTGGGATCCAGGTGGTTTTTTTATCCATCTTGTGCTTCTACTTATTTTTTGGTTAGCTATAACTGTCATGAAATAAGCTCTGTGACCCATAACACTCTTTTATTTGGTAAGTCATTCTTTTGACATCAAGTTCTCATCCAGGATGGTTTGCTAGGGATCCTGTCATCTTGAATCGAGTTGGGCGTGTGCTACTTCAATTGCCTGATGTGAATCCTATCAGACCTAGTCAGATCATTATTCCAGAAGATTGTTTCCGGCTTCTAAGCATTCCAAGTGATCGAGTAACTCAAGTTCTTATAAAATCAGTGGAGAAGTTATTTGGGGGTAAGTGGGCTGATTTTATGATCATGTTATTCATTGAGTTCCATTAGTGGGCACTTGGAGCTTATTCACCATTCTGAAACTAAATGATTCTATTTTGATTTCCATGGCAAAGCATTCATCTACCTTTCGGATGTATTCATTATATATTTATGTGATTCATTATAGTATAACGGCATCGTCAAAGAAAAAAAAATGATATAGTTAATTAGACCATTATCTTTATTTTTAAGGTAAAATTACAGTTTCGTCCCTTGTACAATAGTTTAACCCATAGACACTTTGCACCCCTCAACTATCTCAAACACTTTTCACCTTTGAATTTTTTAAATGTGGCACTAAGCACCCCTTTGTCAATTAGCTGTCAGTATTTTTGAAGAAAATTGTATGTGGCCGATTTAATGTATTATTAAGACGAAAGTGCTATTCTGACTGATTTATTGACATAAATACCCTTCCCTATTCAGCTATTAGTTAGGAGAGGAAAACTTTCTCACTTTTTGTCACTCAGTTCCCTCCCTCTCTCTCTCTCTCTCTCTCTCTCCCTCTCTCCCTCCCTCCCTCCCTCCCTCCATATATCTCTCGCAGAAACTCATTGGCACTTTTATTATTGATCATAGTGCCATAATATAGTGGCAATGTATATATAATAGTTTGGTTGAGCGAGAGTCATGGTTATGGAAGTCTATGAGTTTTGTTGATTTGTTCATAAAACTTGTTCAATTGCTTGTTTACATTCCATAAAAGCCTATTTAATTACATGCCATAAGACCTATTACTATTTCTTCGTTTGCATTAGTAAAAAAGGAAAAAATATCCATTCAATAGCTGTCAATATAGTATCCATAATCCATGTATGCATATCCTATGTTGTGTTGTGCATATGACTCATTACAATAAGTAAAACCAAGTACCCATATAATGGCCAAAATATCCATTTAATATCTCTTCATCCCATTTGCATCAAGTTAAACCTCTGCATACCCTATTCATTGTACCCCTTTAATGAATAAATAAATAAATAAAAATTAAACATATGTAATTTTAACAGTATACCTACAAGTAAATTAGCATTGAAATTATTTTTTCTCAAAATGTACGAGAATATATAATTAAAGGTTTATGCACATTAGGTTAGGGATAAATTACATACCCCTTTTTGGGTGAGAGTGACCAAGTGTCAAAAAGAATAACCAAGCATACACAAAGAGAGATTGTGATCGAGAGAGAGAGTTCAAACCATCATCACATTAGGAGCGATTGATGAGAGTGAGAGAATGAGTAATCGTGAGTCATAGAACATTAAGTAGAGGGGTATTTTTGGCACTATGGAAAATTCTAACCCACCCGTACATTACATACTGTTAAGAGTGAAATCTCATTTATACTATCAACAGTGTTAGGAACTTAGGATTGTTTGGCACCTTGAAACTTTAAGGGTGCAAAGTGTTTGAAAAAATAATTGGGAGGTGCAAACTGATTTTCGGTTAAAATAAAGGGTTTCAAAGTGTAGTTTTCTCATTTCCTTAAGAGGAAATTGGCTGGAGGTCCTAATTTAGGACTTTTAAGGTTCTATTACTAAACTTTTGTTGCCAAAAGTCCATTTAGCACTTTGAGGACAAAAATGCCACTCATTTAGTATGACATCTCATTTCAATTCATCTTATCATTTTTTTTCTTTCCAAAATATCTCTCTCCTCTCTTTCACCTCTCTCATTTATTTTCTCTTTCTCTCTCCTCTCTTTTTTCATTGCACTAAAAAAGAATTTCACTACACTATATGTAAATTTCACTACACTTAACAATTAATGTAAAGTTCACTACACTATATGTAAATTTGTGGAGAATTTCACTTCACTGAATGTAAATTTCATTGCACTTAAGTTATGATCAGTGCAATGAAATTAATCCCTGGTGTAGTCTAGTAATGATCAATGCAATGAAATTTAATTTGTGGAGAGATAAAGAATGAGGAGAATAAGGAGAGAGAAAGAAAGGGATAAAAAAGAAACAGGAGATTGAGGATTGAAAGAGATTTGTGGGAGATATTTTTAGAATGAAATATATGAGAGAGAGGAAAGAGAAACAAGATATTGAGGAGATCAATTAGTTACAATCGGCCATTTAGAAAAATTATTTAAAAGATTAGGACTTTATGTATAAAAAATCCCTTAATTAGGACTCATGGCATGAAATCCCTTTTAGGAGGACTTTGTGCACCATGAAGCTTAAAATTAGGACTTTTGGCTAAAAACCCCTTTTTCAATCATCTCAAATGTTATGAAAAAACAAGAATTTTCTCATTAGAGATGCAATGAAATACAAAATGGTTAAATTCCCTTTTGGTTGTGTTCAAATGCATATATTTTAGGATTCATACTGGTGTGTTTCTTGTTGAGCAAGATGTTGCCTAATGTATTTACTGTTGCAGGTCATATTGTAAAGCATGAAAACCTTGGGGACTATGTTAGAGACAAAGTTCCTATTTTGAAGCATTTCACAAGTAAAGGAAGTGACAATCAAGAATATATCATACCATCCTTGGTAGCCCTTTTTGGTGTCAGGCAGTCACTTGTAAGGTGCAAATCATGAACAGAATTTGCCAGGAAGCTAAATTGATTCAACCACTCTTAATTTGCCATATTCATGAACTTGTTATGATTCTAGATTGTCTTTTGAATTAATTAACATTTGAAGCATAGGTATGAATTCAAGAATAACCATGGGGAATGGGTCACAACAGTCAAACCTGATTTAAGTCCAGGAATATCAAAAAGTGTATGGGAAGCCATTATGACAACGGAAGAAAACATTGATATTTGTCACTCTGTGAAGACTGAACTTCGTGCTGCTCTAACTGCTCTTCTTGGGGTAGGCACTCTCTCTCTCTCTCTCACACACACACACACACAAGGTTTGTATTTGGAGCTCCAATATTCCCGCACTTTAAAAATGTTTTGTCATTGATTTTAAGATCAGAAGCTTTCTAATGGATGAATACATAAAATGTATAATAGGGGGTTAATTTTTGGTTTTTTAACCCCCCCCCCCCCCCCAACACACACTTTTTGGGTAAAAGGACATGAACTTTACGTAAGGTCATTGAGGCACTTGCAACTCCAAGATGCCTTTTAAATGTAGAAATAAACAGTGTTAGTATCAACTGTTATCTTCACTGTAGGATATTTATCCTATTATTAGACACATTTTGCTCAAAAACTCTTCAATTTAGAACTAAAATTGACATGATTTAAGTTGTTTAATCGTCATCTAGATTCCATTTGTTCCTCTGGAAAGCAAAATCAGGAAAAATTATGTATCCATGCTGATGGATGAGACTGCACATCAGGAAAAATGAATCTACATAACTTGAGCTGAATTAAGCTGGTAGGTCCAGCCTATTTACTGGAAAATGACATCCTAATAAATAAATACAATACCTGTATTGTTGTACTGCAAGAAAATAGTACTTTAGAGTTTTCCAATATAATTTTCAGGATCTATTTCTCCTAAATACCAAGCAGGGCCTTATTCTCAAGTCTCAACTTCCTTATCCTTATTTCTCATAATGGTATCAATAATTGGATTCACATAAGGTTAAAACCATGAAAATGTGCTTATTTGTATTGATTCAGGTTTGTTCTCTATCCCTAGCTTAAAACCATCTTTATGAAAGAACAATTTTCACTGGACTAAACCTGCATTCTGTTGTTATATTTGTCAGTGTACTCTCACTAGTTGCAAGAAACTCGTAGTCACAAAATAGATTCCTATCTCTTGAATTCTCTCTTTTCATTCTTTCCCTTTGTATATTTAGGACTTTGGTATCCTCGCAATCCCTACGGTTCCTGGGCCTCCACCAAAACTACAAACAGATGCAACTATGCTTGAAACTTTCAATGTAGGGGCTTTTAGCTTGCTGTCCATTGCTGCAGTATCTGGTTTTTGTCAGGTTCTCTCTCTCTCTCTCTCTCTCTCTCTCTCTCTCTCGCACCGTGCATACACATGAGGATCTTATTTTTCTCTCCCGTGATTGCTGTGAGAACTTTATAAATTTCTTTCTTTTGTTCTTGGGAATTATGTTCAATCTACAGGTAAGCATACCACTAGGGCTCTACAATAATCTTCCTGTGGCTGTTTCCTTGGTGGCAAAATATGGTTCAGATGGGTTCCTACTCAATCTTGTTGAGACCCTTTATGACACTCTCAAAGAACAGGTTGAAATTGCTGAGAAATCGAGTTCCTGACTTCTTTTTTTGGACTCAAACCCTAGACCTTCCGTACCCCACTGCACATACCATTAGAGCTGAAGCTCATCGGTAATAAGTTACTGAGTTTGATTCCTTTGTAACATGTAATTGTAAGCTACATTACCTGCATTAAGATATGTAAAATCAACAAGTAATAGTTGTAAGCAATGCTGCTTGGTGCTTGCTTTTGCTTATATATTTCTCTTTTTTTCTTCTTTTTTGGTGACACTGCACTGTAACAAAAACTACCGTATCTGTCATTAAAGGTGTATTTTAGACGGGTTTTGACAGCACGAACACCTGGTTGTTTTGGAAAAAATAAATAAATTATTACTGTTTGAAGTCATGCATCCAATTCATGTGAGTCAACCATTCTAAGAATTAGAATGCCATGATCCATGCTCCAAATAGGCTTTCGCCATATGTTCTACATCATTATTTATTGGAGAAGTTAATTGCTAAGAAATAAGATGGGCAACCATAACACATATTCCTCAAAGTTAATAATAACAATGTAATTTTGAGAATATCTCTATGTAGCCAGTTTTGATGGTTATGTAAGCCATAGGGTCCTTTGTTTTAGCAATCAATTTGGAACCTGCAAAATCACTTTATGCTTTGTTTGGTTACCAAGAAGGTGAAGGAAAAGAAAGAAAAATAGAGTCTAAATCAACATTGTTGTATGGTGTTGGACATTTTAGGTTTGGAAGGGTGTGGTAACTTAACCATTATGAAATACATTATTAATGGTCTAATTTAAGAATAGAACAATTCATATTATATAGCATGGGTTGTGTTTTCAATCCAAAAGACTAGTCTCTTAAGTGGTAGTATCACACTCATTTTATATGCCTAAGATCTCTTTACTAGTTTTCCGATGTTGCATAAGAATACCATAATATTCTATACCACTGTACCTAAACCTGCAACGCTCTCATTGAAGTCGCACTACCCTATCTATTTGTCCATTCTACCAACGGGAGAAACCACTGCCAATATGGACACTCCCTAATGTAGGCACTTGGTGTTACATCGGATTAGGGACCGTGTTTGCTCTGATATCATTTGTTTTGGGCAAATTTCCATCCAAAAAGATTAATCTATTAGATAAAGGTACCGCGCACACCTATTTTTTTAAATCGAAGGCCTTCCCAATACTTATCCCATGTCACTAATGCGTGACTAATGCCCTGGATACCCTTGACCGCCAAAAAAAAAAAAAAAAAAAAAAGTTTAATATTTTTAAAAATTATTAATATATTTTTTTTACTCTTTAGGATAATATATATATATATATATTTTTAATCAGAATATAACATTTTAATTAAATTTTGTATTTGGGTATTTGGTTTCTGTTGCATTGAAATGTTATGGTTTAAGTGCATAGGAAACATTTTAGATTGCTTACACAGATTAGGCCACATAATTTTGATGTTCACTTACCTTCCATAAAAGAAAATGCTTTTTGCACCAGTTTACATGACATGTCACATTTAATAAAATAAAAATATTTGAAAAAAATCAGATCTATCATGCGAGCATGTCAAGTAAGTTGATGTAAATAGCATTGCTCTTTTATAAAATCTGTTATAATTCAATTACTAAAAATTATCATTAGTAAGAAGGGCAAAATTATCCATTTAATATTTATTTATATTTTATCCATATGAACATATAATGTAATGTGCTGTGTATATGACATGTTACAATTTTGTAAAACCTACTGTCAAACTTTAAAATTTTAGGTCATTTATATAATCAAAGGCATGTTAGTATTATATTCTTGCTCTGAATCGCTTGTATATTTCATATATAATGAGTTAAAATGATCTAATTGCAATCTCACTCATATTGTTAATAGTACTTGATTGTTTGCTCCTTTAAAACTTTAGGAGTGCAAAATAATTGAGGGGTGCAGATTATTAAAGTATAATTAAAGGCCTATTTAGAGGTTCAAAATATTATATTAGGTTAAATTCATTCTCTTATTTGTTTTTAAATAAAGACCTTCATGTATATATATATATATATATATATATATATATCAGACATGATAATATAAGGCCGGCCTTACACAAAATTGCGTAAGGTCGGTTCCATATGGTTAATTTTAGATCACAGTTCATAAAACTGACCGTTGGATTAGATGCTCCACCTCTGTATGTCATGCCTGCAAAACATCACAGTGATCTGACGGTTGGTTTTTAAAATAATTGTCGTTAAAAAAATTGTGATATTTTGAAGAACAAATAAGTTACATATTTTCATAATGACATATTTCAAAAACCAACCGTCAGATCACTGTGATTTTTTGCAGGCATGACATACAGAGGTGGGGCATCTAATCCAACGGTAAGTTTTATGAACTGTGATCTAAAATTAGCCATATGGAGCCGACCTTACGCAACTTTGCGTAAGGCCGGCCTTATATTATCATGTCTATATATATATATATATATATATATAAACCAATTTACAACATGCTTGAAAAAAATTGTATTTATACTTTATTTTACGTAAAAGATCGAACATATTTATATTTAAAAAAAACAAAAAAAAAGTAAACAATTGTAAAATAAAAATTAGTCGTACTCATCCCTATCAGGCCATTTAATCAACCAACCTTAAAGAAATCAAAGCATAATATTTCTAAAGATACAAAAAATAAAAACAAAAAAGCTTCTTTTCTTTCCAATTTTACCCCTAGACAAGTCAACATTTTATATTTTTGGGAAATTACAGCTCCCTGAACTATAGGCCATTTTTTAAATTGCCCCACCTATGGCATCAATTGAAGTAATGTGCTTCCTGAACTATTGTCTGTTCTCAAATTATCTCATTCTCATACTTAGCCATTTGTATTTTTGGACTGAAAAATTGTGTTAGGCTTATTTTTTTTATGTAGTATTTATCCTGGATTGTTAATGAGTTTACACGCATATCAGTGAAGTTTCATAATTTTTCTCAATATATTCTATTTATTATGAATTTTATTTACTGTATAGAGAAAATAATTCATAAAAATTAAAATATATTGAGAAAAATCATAAAAATTCACTGATATACTTATAAATACATTAATAATTTAGGATAAATATTGCACAAAAAAATAATAAGTCTAACATCATTTTAACAGATAGAATAGGACTGAGACGGAGCCACTTGGGGACCAAAGGGGGCCATGGCCCCTGTTGGCTCTAAAAAAAAAAAAGGCTAGAGTAGGTATAAAAAATTAAGTGGCTCCCACTCAAATAATTTTTGGGCCCCTACAAACACAGATTTTAGCCCCTTCCAATAGAAATTAGCCCCCCCAAAAAAAATAGACAAAATTATCCCAACAAATCAGTTCAAATTCAAAAATAAAAAATAAAAATATACAACTCAGTCAAAATCATCCCAATAAATAAGCCCAAATCACAACAACAGCAACAACAAATAAATATAAATCAGCCTAAGTCAAAGTTACAACAAATCAGGAAATGTATTAATATATAAAATTCAAAAAAGTTTATATTATAGAAAATTGATTGTTAATACTATATGGATACTATTTTGGATTTTCACGAAAAAAATTTAGTTGATACACCGGCCCCCACTCATGTAAAATTCTGGCTACGTCCCTGAAATAGGATAATTTATTGATGAGGGTAAAATCGTCAGTTGTTCTCTTACACGTTCCCGACCTG
>JAESVK010077826.1:0-17013 GCA_017140935.1 Hamamelis virginiana | reverse complement strand
AATAAAAATCTCAATTTAATGGATGCTAATCCATAAATGATTAAATGCCAAATGGTCAAATTCAAAACATAGAGATTTTTTTTTTAATAATAAATAAATAAGAAAACTTATTTATTTATTATTAATTTTTTTAATAAAATTTATGGTTCAACAGTTGCCCCCTCAAGCATTATGTATGTAATGACTTTACATGCATAAAGCTTGAAATTTTTTTTAAAATAATAATTTGTTTATTTTATTTTATTTTATTTGTTTATGACACATGTACATGTTTATTTTCAGAAAATGGATGCACATGGTCAACTTTGTTCTCAACAGGCACTTGACGAATATGGACAAGAATTGAACTTTGGCCTTGAATATAAAAGATCTACTTCTCTAAGTACAATCACAATTAACATGCCCCCGGAAAGTCGAGCTACTTGGCTTCAGACTGCAGACATCAATTCTGGGTTTCTTGAATTTAACCCAAAAGATGAAGATGGTGTTATCAAAGTTTGTAAGAATTTTGGGGCCTCTTTTCAAGCTTATACTCTTGTTAATGTGAACAATGACTAGGAAGGAGATTGTCAAGTACAAGTAAATGAAGACTTTTATCCAATTCTTTACAAAATGCTTAAAGAGAAGAAAAACTGGGGAATTGAATTTAATTTTCGAGTAAAGCCACTTTCTAGTTTAGTGTACTAGAATGGACTTAATTGATTTTACAAGATTTTGGAAGCGTATTACACCATGCAGGGATATATGGTGCTGTAGTTGTTTCTCAGTATCCGTATGAATTCAGCAACGATGTGTGGAGGGCATTTTGTGAATTATGGGGTCCTTTGTCCAATACTCTACATCATGGAGATGGTGAAATGAGTATTTCTTTATATGATTTGAAGGTTATCGGTGGCTTATCAATTTTGGGTGTCCCCTGTGAAGAGTTTATACCTTCAAATCAAGAATTGCTCCGAAAAGATGCATATGGAAAAGGACTGTACCCATCAACAATTGCAGAGCTTTTAAGAATTCATAGCAAGTTGTGTGAACTTTCTAAAAGAAAGGATATATATTGGGATCATTGGATTCAGCATTTTTATCGAGGGAAAATTTTGTATGGGCCTTATGGTGAAGGTAAACAGCGTATTGTCCCAAAGCCACAAAGAAATTCAAAAATTCCTGAACTAACTTTGGAGATATCAAAAGAGGGGGAATTGGCTGCTTTTTTAGTATTTTGGTTGAGTAGATTTGTTTTACCTTCAGCTAATAATTCAATGAGACCTGAGACATTTTATATGGCTTCTTTATTGGCACAAGGGGTAAGGGTTTCACTTGCACCTACAGTATTGGGTTATATATACCGTGGTCTTAGAGAAGTTGCTACCCATCCTCGTGGTCCTAGTTTGGCTAATCCATGTCTTCCAATCCATTATGTAATTGGTTGGTTAAGAGAGCATTTTCCAGCTTTATATCGAGCTTGTGCTAATAATGAATTTCCTAAAAGCTATCCACTTTTAGCAAGATATGCTGGTATTGAAGCTAAAGATATGGGTATTTCTCAGGCTCGTGTCATCTTTAGAAGCGACCAATGTGTGATTTATCGCCCCACAGCTTTTACTGAAGATTATGGTTCTTTGTTTATAGATGATGAGAAGTTACCGGATGATAAATTTGAATTATTGGTTTGTATGCGTTCTTCACTACTATCCGTACAAATGGATAACAATTTGTGATTAGAACCGTATTACCCTAACAGATTTGCTCGCCAATTTGGTCTTGATTAGGGTGTTCCCTCGAATAAGTTTCGCTTTAATCTCGAAGAGGGCAGTGTGGCATTGAAGACTTGGCAAAAACACAATTTGTACTTCTCAGATGGTACACAACTGCATACTTTTACATTCCACGTACAAGTCACTTGGGAACATGCACATGGTGGTATCGTGATGGTGGATGAGGATTTGTACTCCTTATTTAGGGCAATCTGTACATAAATTTTATGTAACTTTGACAAAGTGCCCTTATGAAAACAAGAAGCCAATTTTTATAGTGTCAAAGTTATGAGAAATTTCTACAGGCTTGAGACAAGAAATTCCACTCTCTGATGCTGATTCAACTCCTAATTTACAGCATAGTGAAGATTCTCACCTTACTAAAAGGAGAAAAGTGAGAGCAGGGAGATCACTTTCTACTGATAGTAACAAAAATGTGAACTTCAAGAGGGCCCGATATGAAAGGTTTGATGATTCAGATGATACAGACACTAGTGACATTAATCCTCCATTTGAAGATGTAATCATTACTGATACTAGTGATTCTGCCCTTGTTGGAGAGTTTGAAACTTTGAATGACTCTATTATTCCAACTGAAGGAGTAATTGCTCAAAACATTGAAAATGAAGAGCTTGTTGATTATGGAAGCCCTAAGATTATCTAGTTGCAGATTTGTATGATGATCTTCCCTCTTTAGTTGAGCGTGTTTCATCTTTGCAAAATATCCAGAGATCTATTTCTGAAATTTTTGACCAACAAGTGGATATTTGTACACGAGATTACATCATAGGCATGCTACAAGATATTTCCAATATTTTTTCTTCTACTACATTTCTTGGCGAGATACTTGCTCATCGCTCAAATATTGACACTTTGCTTCGTCTATTATATGCACTGATCAAGGAAATGGACTTTGGTAAGAATGGACTTGATTGGTTTGCTGGTATTGTTAATCATTCTTTTGAATTGGCTACAAAGTTTTCATCGGATGTTGTAATCATTGAAAAAGGTGCTGAAGTAGACAAGACTCTTATTCAGAATTTGGTTTATCGTCATGAAGAGTGTTTGGCTACTAAAAATGCTTTCAACTCAGAGTTATCAAATTTCAACAACTTGGAGAAATTGAAAGCTTCAGAATCAATTGTCTTAAAAGCAGAAGAAAAGGCTCGTCTTCTAAGAGAACAATTTGAAACTGAAAAGACTTCTCTTGAGGAAAAAATAAAAAATTTAGAAGCATCCTTAGAACAGCAAAATAAATTAGATCAAGACCTCCACCAGTCCAGAGTTAATGCAAATGAAGAAAAACTTCAAGCAATTGAGCATGCCAGTGATTGTAACAAGTCTCGAGAGGAAGAGTTTCAAAAGCTAGTAGCTTCCTTAGTTTCATTTTGTCAAAAGAAAGAGTAATTTGACTGTAATTTTTTTTATTTTATTTTTTTTATCCCCCATATTTAGAATCTTTGTTAGCTTTTCTTTGATTATTTTTTCATTATCCACCATTAGTTATTTGGAATAAAAAAAATTTTAATGGACACCCATTTTATATTATTTCACAGATTATACTCTTGTGAATTTAGAGTGTTGAAGTTTATTTAAAATTCTTACAAACAATTATCATAGTATTAAAATTGTACACAAAAGAATTTTTTTCTTTCCACAAGTGGAAAATATAATAAATACTTTTTAGCCATTCACAGTTTATACTCATGCGGATTAGGAGTATATTTTTTTAATTAAATTTAGCCATTCACAGTTTAAACTCTTCAGGGCTAGGAGTTTTTTTTTTTTTTTTTTTTTTAAATTAATTTTTTTTGTTAAAATTTTAAATTTTTTGGGGGAATTTTTTTTTTTTTTTTATTTTATGTTGTGGCTGCATCTATTTTAATTTCTAGACTGCCTACGTACCCTTTTTATGGGATCAAGCCTTACGTAGTTGAAGATAAGTAAATTACTTACCTATGCATAAAATTTCTTCATAAATTTTTCATTGACACAAGGGTATATGCATTTACCCTCAGAATTGGAGAGCTCATAAGCTCCTTTAGGAAAGACTTTGGTAATGACATAAGGTCCTTCCCATTTTGATTCAAACTTTCCATGTGTCTTTCTAGTGATGACTATGGGTCTCCTTACAGTTAGAACCAAATCTCCCACTAAGAAAGATCTATATTTGACCTTTTTATTGAAAGCACCTGCTACTTGAGCTTGATAAATTTCAAGCTTTTGTTGAACTGCCAGTCTTTTTTCATCAAGTGCTTCAAGTTCAGCCAATCTTATTTTTGCATTTTCATATAGCATTGTTAATTGAGTGGCTATTCTAAAACATGGTAACTGAACTTCTAATGGGAGCACTGCTTCTGAACCATAAACTAAATTATATGGTGTACATCCTGTAGACGTACGGACAGTAGTTCTATAGGCCCACAAAGCTTCAGGGAGATGTTCATGCCAATCTCTTTTATTTTTTGATACCATCTTCTTAAGAATTTTACCAAGCACTTTATTAAAAGCTTCTGCTTGGCCATTAGCAGATGGATTATAACTTGCAGAACGTCCATGTTGAATTTTATACTTTTCACACAATTTTGCAATTGGTTTGCATTTAAAGTATAGGGCATTATCTGATATTATTTTTGACGGAACCCCATAACGATAAATTATGTGGTTTTTAATAAAATTTGCCACATCTTCTGCCCTTACTTCTTTTAGAGGCATAGCTTCGGCCCATTTAAAAAAGTAATCCGTTCCGGCAAGAATATATTTATGTAAACGTGAGGATGAAGGTTTAAAAGGACCTACAACATCCAAACCCCAAGTTTCAAATGGCCAAGATAAAATTGTAGGATGAAGGGGTTGAGGAGGTAGATGTATGAAATCTCCATGTAGTTGACAAACTTTACAACTAGTTGAAAATTTCATAGCATCTTGAACCATAGTTGGCCAATAATAGCCTAACCTTTTTAATTGTGCCGCAAGCTTAGGACCAGCTTGGTGAGCACCAAAGGTTCATGAATGAGTCTCATAAAGAGCATGGGTTGCTTCTTCTTTTGAGAGACACCAAAGAAGAATCCCATCAAAAGATCTTTTATACAATGTGTCATTTAAGTAGACAAATCGAATAGCTCGTCGCTTGATGTCAACTCTTTTCTTAGGATCAGTTGGTAATCTTCCATGTTGAAGATAATCAATGATAGGTTGACGCCAATCGGAATCTTCCTCAATTTCATAAACTGTAACCTCATTAGCAGTATCCGTTTCCTCCATCCGTTTCAAAGTCGGGGGTAATAAACGACGTTCCCCAACTGTAATTTGTATATCCTTTTGATCAGGAAGTGTTAAAGATGCTGCCAAATTGGCTAAAGCATCAGCTTTATCATTTTCTGTCTAAAAATATGGTTGGTTTGAATGTCTTGGAATTGTGACATTAAATACTTAGCTCTTTGATAATATGGAACTAAGTTAACATTTTTAACCATATATTGATTATTTAAATGCTTGACAATTAATTGGGAGTCACCAAATACTTGTAAGCAATCAATATGCATTTCAAGTGCAATTTCAAGGCCAATGATTAAAGCTTCATATTCAGCTACATTATTTGTGCATAATGTCAATAGAGAAAATGAATATGGAATTAAGCCTCCTGATGGTGTAACAAATATTATGCCTGCCCCCGCTCCTCGTTTTCTTGCTGCCCCATTAAAATAAAGTTGCCATGATGAAGTTTCTATTGAAAGAACCTCTTCATTAAGCAAATCTTCCGGTAATTCCATATTATCATAAATAGGATGTGCAGCTAAGAAATCAGCCAATGCCTGTCCTTTTATGGCTTTTTGAGGCACATATTTAATTTCAAATTCCAATAATATCATAGACCACTTGGTTAAGCGTCCTGATAATACTGGTTTTGACATTAAATGTTTAAGAGGATCAGCTCTTGAAATTAAAGTGATAGTATGGGCAAACAAATAATGCCGTAATTTTAGAACAGCAAAAATTAAGGCCAAACATATTTTTTCAATTGGAGAATAATTATTTTCTGGCCCCACAAGTGTTCTGCTCAAATAATAAAGGGCATTTTCTTTTCCTTCACTATTATTTTGTGCAAGCAAAGCCCCCAAGGAGTGTTCAAGTGCTGCAATGTAAAGGACTAAAGGTTTCCCTTTAATAGGAGCCATTAATACTAGGGGTTTAAAAAAATACTCCTTAATGGTGTCAAAAGCATTTTGGCATGCTTGGTCCCATATAAATGGTACATCTTTTTTCATTAGCCTTGAAAAAGGTTGACATCTTCTAGATAAATTTGAGATGAACCTTCTTATATAAGCTAGCCTTCCTTGTAATCCTCGTAATTCTTGTAAGTTTCGAGGGGGAGGCATCTCTAATATTGCTTTAATTTTAGTGGGATCAATTTCAATTCCTCGATGTCTAACAACAAAGCGGAGAAATTTCCCAGATGTTACCCCAAATGCACATTTTAAAGGGTTCATTTTAAGTTGATGCTTTCGGAGTCTATCAAAGACTCTTCTAAGATCTTCTAAATGGTGTTTTCTTTTTCTGGTTTTAACAACCAAGTCATTAACATAACACTCAATGGTATTATGAAGCATATCATTAAAAACAATAGTCATGGCTCGTTGGTAAGTTGCTCCTGCATTTTTTAAACCAAAAGGCATTACTGTGTAACAATATATCCCTCTAGGAGTACGAAAAGCAGTAAGCTCCTCATCCTCGAGTGCCATTTTGATTTGATTGTAACCTGGAAAACCATCCATAAATGATAAAGCATCGAATCCAGTAGTGGCATCCACTAATAATTCGGTAATTGGAAGTGGAAATTCATCTTTAGGACATGCATCATTTAAATCTCTATAGTCTATGCAAACACGTACTTGTCCATTTTTCTTTTTAACAGGAACAATATTAGCAAGCCAAGTAGGATATTGAACTTCCCGGATGAATCCGGCTTTCATTAATTTATCCACTTCAGCTTCAATTTGCACAGTTAGCTCTGGTCAAAACCGACGTTGAGCTTGTTTTGCAGGACGTTTTTGATCTAATACAGCTAACTTATGAACTGCAACTTTTGGATCTAAACCGGGCATATCTTGATATCCCCATGCGAATACATCTTGATATTCTCGAAGAAGATTATCATATTGTTGCAATTCAACAGGGGTTAGCAAAGTGCTAACAAAGATATGTTTAGGATCTTCAGATGTACCAAGATTAATTTCTTGAAGTTCATTGACAGTTGCTTGACCCCCGTCTTCAATTTGGGGTGGTGCTAGTTGAACATTGTCAATAAACTCCAAAGACTCCTCCTGTAAATGATTAACTTCTTGATTAAAATTTGATAGGTCTTCAAAAAGACCTTCTTCATAAGAAATAGAATTAACTTGTGCAATTTCTTCTGTGCATTCATTTTTACAAGAATTTTCAATTTGCTTAAAGATTACTTTTTGCTGCTTTTTCTTTGTAAGCTTCCACTTTTTATTCTTTTTAAAATTTTGAATTGAAAATTTGAAGACCTCCATGTCGCTGAAAAACTGAGACACGAGGCAATTTTGGACTTGTTTCAGCTTCTGCAAACATAGCCTGTTCTTCTTCAGTAAAGACTTCTGGCTTGGCAAAAGATGCTTTGAGAATACCATCTCCTTGATGAATTTTTATTTTGCCTTTGTCTTTTTTATAAAAGACTTTTTGCTTTTTAGCTTTCACCTTTAATGGAGCAGATGATGTCGATGGCAATGATGTATCTCTTTTGAAGACAACAACTCGCTTATTTTGACTTTCATCCTCTCCAAATGTAGTTGTAATAATAATATTACTTTCTGGACTGGACTGATTTATCCTTCGAAGAGGACAAGTGTAACTTGTCATAAGCGTTGCCATTGTATCTTAGAGTGGTACCAATGCTTTCTTATCAGGATTTCTTTAGTTTTTAGGTAAGTACCTAAAAATTGCTTTTGGTTTGAAAGCTTTTGAACTTGAAGCTTCTTCTGCCTTTTGAAAAGAAGGATGGGAAGCCAATTTAACTTGAATTGTTTTTAATGATTTCAAAGTTTTAAAACTTTGTGGCTTTGAATCTTCACAGGCTTTCCCCTTTTTATCTGTTTTCATATCATCCACATCTTGAGAGGTAGTGACATTTGCTATCTTGTAAAACTTTGCATCAGCATAATTTACTTTATCGCCTCTAAATGGATTAGAATCTGCAAAGACTTTCTTTACCTCCCCATCTTTGCTAAATTTAAAGCATCGATGGAGTGTGGAAGGAATGACACCATATGTATGGAGCCATGGACGCCCAAGTAAGGCATTGTAAGAAGTATCGACATCAATAATATGAAAGAGAGCATCTTAGTAAAGCTCTCCAATCTCCACCTTCAATGCAATAGTGCCTGGGGCCTTTTGCCCAACTTGATTAAATCCTTGAATTGTCAACATTGATGGTGACAATTGTTGAATTTTCATCCCCATAGCTTTAATTGTTTTCAAAGGAAGAAGATTTACAGCCGAACCACAATCAAGCATAATTTGATTAACAAAAGCATCACCAATTATGCCTGATACATAAAGAGGTCGATTGTGAAACTCAAAACCAAGTTGGAGATCTTTATCATCGAAAGTGATACATGCCATACAAGATTCACAAATTTTTGGTGATGGCGGTTGCACTTCTACTTGATCAATTTCAATTTTATAAAAATATGGACTCATCAAAGCCATAACTAGTGCTCTCCTAAGTTCTTTTGATATCTGTAAAGCATCATATACACTTAGAAGGGCTGGAATGCGCTTCTAATGAGCCAGAATATCATACTTGATCCTCTGAG
The DNA here is from genome assembly GCA_017140935.1 of Hamamelis virginiana. Classification (NCBI taxonomy): domain Eukaryota; kingdom Viridiplantae; phylum Streptophyta; class Magnoliopsida; order Saxifragales; family Hamamelidaceae; genus Hamamelis; species Hamamelis virginiana. The sequence goes on along the minus strand of JAESVK010077826.1, from coordinate 8,423 downwards.
GATGTGAAAGATCCTTAAGATGTGGCCTAAGCCGAATTGGAGGATCAGTTGAAGGATTTTCTCTAACCTCATTTTGTGAAGGAAGAGAAATAGGAACATCCTCATGAACATCACCTGAACTTGACGGTCCAACCGATTCTTTATTTTTTTGCTTTTTCTTAGGAGAAGACAGGCGTCGTCTAGAACGCAAAATAATCTCATCTACTTCTAATTCTGATTCACCACACTCTTCACAAGAAGTCATACAACAAAATAAAATTTTTTCATCTTCTTCAGTTTAATTCTCAAGTAATTCAATTGGAAAATACTCTGTAAGTGTTATTGGCACCCTTTGAGGTTGTTTATAATCATCCTCTTGTGGGACTTGAACTTTCTTTTGAGACTTCTTCTTTTTCTTATTTTTATTTAAAGCTTTTCGTCCACGAAACTTAATTCCAGGGCGTTTAGAGGACTCCACACTAGAAGGCGGAATATTAGCTATCCTCTTAGCTTTCTTGTTAACAATTGTTTGCAATTCATCTTCAGACTCATCTTCCGATGTTGATGAATCATCCCATAATTCCAAATTTGGCTCTGTCATGAACTCATAAAGTGTTGGAATATTAGGATTTCCAAATCGAGGCATATTTGGGTAAGCATAGACAATGGAAACTTCATTATCCACTTTAAACTCAACAGGTATTGCCCCAGGTGGAAGTGAAACAGTGGGTATTAAATCATCTTCAATTAAAGAAACATTATTTGTTGCAGCGGCATGTTCTTTTGAAGAAGATGAATCTATCTCTATTTCATGACTGTTAATCATTGCTTGAATAACATTTTTGAGAACATAGCATTCTTTTATTGGATGACTAACAATCCTATGATACCGGCAGTATTTAGGATCATCAGTTTTGTTGACTTCAGAAGGTCTCTTGGGTTCAGGAAGCTGAATAGCTTTAGCTTTAAGAAGTTCATCAAAAATGGCTTCTACATCATCATCATCAAAAGTATATTTAGCTTCCTTTTTTTCTATAAGAGTTAACTTTTTTGGACCTTCTTTTCCTTTACCCTTGCCATTCTTTCTATCATTTTTAACAAAAGTAGCCATTGTTTCTTTCTTTAATGGCTTTTTATTATCATTTTACTTTTCCTCTGTGAGTGTTACACTTTTTTGGCGAGCAATTTGTCTTTCCACATTGCTTGCCTTAGAAACAAGTGCATCAAAAGTTTGAGGCTCCGCAATGCCAACAAATGTTGCTATCTCTAGAAGGAGATTATTTGAGCACATTTGTACTGCGGATTGCTCGGATAACTTTTCTGAACACTGGAGGTTAAGACTTCTCCATCTTGTAATGAAATCATTTGCACTTTCATTAGGCTTTTGCCTAGTATCTGCAAGATCAATAATTGAGACCTTTTTCTTTGAACTAACAAATTGTGCTAGGAATGCCCTTTGCATATCATCCCATGTAAGGATTGATCCTGGTTGCAACTGAGTATACCAAGTGAAAGCAGATCCCTTAAAGGATTGAACAAATTGTCTTATCAACAAAGCATCTAATTGAGCAGATTCCCCACAAGCTGAATAAAAATGAGCTAAATGTTCATGTGGAGAACCATTTATCCCATCAAATTTTTCAAAATTTGGCTTTTGATAACCTTTGGGGAATGAAAAAGTGTCATAATGGGTCGGATATGGTTTCCGGTACCCAAGCACGGGAGGATTTAAAGATGCTTGGAATTCTTGAATTCCTTTTGCAATTAAAGTTTTTATATCAACCGGTGTGACTGGTGTTTTGGGATTTTGCCCTTCTTCAACATGTTCACGAGCAGATGTACTAGCTTGATTAGCCACTTAAGCAGCAAGGGTTGCTATCTCAGCGTCTTTTTCAGCTAGCCTCCTTTGCATTTCTTGGAGCTGCTCTTCGATACTTGTTGTGCCAGTAACTAAAACTGACATATTTTTTGATTCATTTTCATCACTTATTTTTAATTCTTTTTGGAATTTAGTTGTTATTTCTTGAGGAAAATCTTCCTCATCAAAGATAGACTTTGGATCACCATAAAGTGGATAATTTGAGCTTGTAACTGAACTCACTGACTGATCAACTTCTGATGACACATTTGAATCTGATGATTTTTTTTGAATTGTTTGAGAAAGTAATTGCGACCTTGAACGAGTAATGGGACCTGTATAAGGTCTTTCATTGTTAGATGACATAGAAGTTGCCCCCGGTCCAAAAGCACATCTTGCTTCTCTAGCAAACATGTAGCCTGAAATGAAAGACCATTTTTTTGCTTCTATCTCAGACTTAGCTTTCTTTGATAGTTCAGCACTTAAAGCGGCCAATGGACAGAAGGATGCCTCTTCTGGAATATTAATTTTGGGCGTTTTTCCTTTCTCCTTAGAACCCCTTTTACTTGTGTTCGGCTAAAAATCTCTCGTCACGTGATGTGCGTGTGTGCGTGTGTGCGGGCGTGCCAGGACTAATCAAAGTCCAGAGATCGTTTGAACACGACCCCAAGCACCTATCTAGGCAGCAGAAACTTAAGACTGGGAATCTCAAGGCCTAAAAGGTCACTGTTTTTACGATCAGGCGATTGAATAGAAGTCAGGAGTACTACTTCCTATGGGTCCTTAAAGCAAATAATTTAAACAGGAAATCACAATCAATGGACAATAGTAAAGACACATGAGATAAATTGAACTAAAAAGAACTTTGACTTCATTGATGAAATTGAAATACTTACAAACGATAAGCTTACCAATCCTTTGAAAGTCATGATAGATGCTTGAACGAAAATGATGTTAGATGCAGAAGTAAATACAGAATTAAACAAAATGACTGGACGAAATTAAAACTAGAACGAAGTTAAAAGAAAATTGCAAAACAAGACTTGATGCTTGAAGTTTGATTGTTGAAGAGTTGGGGGCCTGAAATGCTACAACTCATCTCCTCTTTATAGCTCCACGGCTGGAAAAAAAACTGCTCCCCCCATGATCAATGACGGTTGCTGCTCTATTCTCTTAATCGTGATTTGATCCATGACCTTCGATGATGGAGAATGTGGCTTCGTGGCCTTCTTCCTGAATGTGGTTTCCTAGTATGGCTAGAATTCTTCAGCCATTATCTAAATAACCGCCCATTTATTTAATCCCCTCTAAGGTTTTGCCATGTGTCCAGCTTAATCGTGGCCTACTTTCATTGGCTGGTAAAATTTAGCATAAACAACTTGAAATTTATTTTTAGAAAAATTGTCAGAATTAAAGACCGACACTTGATCCTTTAGCTGCGATTTTTTTACATTATTTCCTTTTCCTTTCGAATGAACCTCATAGGGAAAGCCAAAATCTACCGCACGTGGTCGAAAGTCAGTTGTCGATGAGACTTGTTTAGCTGACCCTTCATACCTTGATGTTGACCCCATTGAAGATTGCTCAGGGGATCGAAGGATTTTAACCTTAGGAGTTTTCGTTGCAATCTCATCTTCAATTTCTGTAAAAGTCACCATGACAGATTCATGGGTAACCAAATTGATTGGAATGGACCCAATCAAAATCTGTGTAATTGAAGCAGGTGCACATGGGCTAGTCTTAATGACCTTGGAATCAGTAGGCTTAACTAACTCACTTACAGCTGATGCAGTCTTAACAACCACATTAGAAGTGACTTTAGCAGCCTTCCTTTTCAAAGACCTTGCAGCCATTTTTTTAATAGCTTTAACAGCTTTCTTTCTTGAAGTCGTTGCAACTTGGGTCTCAATGGCCTTGGCAACCTTGTTGACCCTCACCTTGATGGGCTTAGCACCCTTAGGCATCTTCGGGATTTCAGTATGAATTGGTGCTTGACCAATTGAGGATGAGGCATAGCAACCTCGTTTCTTCGCATCTTTTCCCTTCAAGTGAACACTTGGGAAATCATAAAAATGAACAGTAACTTGTGGCGCCATTTCAAAACCTGTAAAGCAACACAAGAAAATATTAGATTTAATCATAATTGGAGATGAAAAGGAAAATGGGTCCCACCGGGCATGCCAAAAATCATGTTGAGCAAAAATTTAACTTTTTACAAAACATAATTTCACCTATATACTAAGAGTATATAAGCTTTTATTAGTGTGAGTAGGACCCATTCAAGATAATGAATATCTATTAATTACAATCTCTTGTTACAAGAGAACGCCCTTTGATTCCAACCATGATTAATATCAATTACATGGAAATTTATATTTATTTATGATTGTGGCTGCATTTAAGCACAAGTCCTAAGTTGCCTACGTACCCTTGTAGGGATCAAGCCAACCGTAGTTCAATTAATTGAAATAAATTAATTAATGGGTATATGACCCACTATTTAAATATTTAATTTTAACAATTGATAATTTTAATAGTTAATTGAACTATTATAATTAATTTGATTTGTTTTGGATAAATTTAGGAATTTATCGGGATTGTGACTGCATCCAGTGTAGCTACTGGACTACCTACGTATCCCAAAGTGGAATCAAGTCGATCGTAGTTCGGAATATTTGAAATGATAAAAAAAAAAAAACCCAAGATTAATTTAAAGTTAGACTTTATTAGCTAATATAGTGGATTCAAGATCCGCTCAATTATTGAACTAATAAGTCAAAATAATAGGCTTTCATGAATTTAATTATTTAAGGAAAAGTTCATTTATAAGTTCAAAATAAAATTGAACTAATTAGATAATGGGTTAACAAAACCCAATTATCAAAAATGAACTAAATCTTTAGAAATTTAAATTAAAGATCCTTTTAAAGTCAAATCATTTAGGAAACTCATTATTGGAATGCCAAATCAAAATTTAAGATTAATTGGACTTAAATGAGATCCAATGATTTGATCTTGTATTTTTGGTTTGTCCAATTTGAATAATATTAGTTGGACATTTATTAGCTCACTAGATATATGTATCATTTTAATTGGATATTTGTTAATCTAATATGGACGAATTTATTATTTTAATTTGTAACCCATAATCATATGACATAAATTTATATGGGTTCCAATAGTCCAATAAGATGAAATTCCAATTTAATAAAATAATTATAATTCTATTTCCATGGGAAATAAGAATTAAATTATTTGTCCAAATTTTCAAGTGAACTTTACAATTTGGATTTTATAACTTTGCTATGGCATTGATGAACCAAATTAACATTTCAATTTCATTAAGAATTTGTAAATATAATTAAATATAAATTTAATTATATTTGTGTCAAATTGGACTTCCAATTTTATGCCGAAATTTTCAATTAGATTAAAATTGTAACAAATTGTACTTAACAAAAATTTTAATTTTGATTAAAATTTTTAATTCCTTTATATATACCAATTCCGCAAATATTGATTTCTCATGTGTTAATTTAATTAAAATTGATTAAATTTAATTACACATGCCGAAATTGCATATATTTGGAATTGCACAATTTGAATGTGCTAATCGGTGATAGAAATTGCATATAAAAATCACTTAAACCCAAATTATATTAATTTATTTGAACTTCACATGTGAAAATTACATATACTTTACAATTTAATTGAAAACCTTTTGAATTCAATTATATCCACCGAATTGTACATTTCAATTGGTATATATACATATGCCGAATTGAATATGCCTCAATTTGGCACATATAAATTTGAATGTGCCGAACACCAACTTGCACTATTCTTTAATTTTGATTTCGGTGTTTATTGAATTAGGCCATTGAAAATTAAATTGTACATTCCGATTATATATATATATATATATATATTGGATGTGAAGTTAAACCTTAAATTACACTGGTTATGCACACACAAAAATGCACAATATGAAGGCCACGTAGGAAATTTAGAAGTTAGTGGATGGAGTCATAGAATAAATCAACCAATCAAAAGAATTGTTTCTTTTTATTAGAAATTAATTCCATAAACATTAAGTTTTGAATTTAATAAAAGGATAATATCCTTTTATTAAAAACTAATTAAGGATTTTGTTTTGGTCAAAAAGTATTTATTTATTTATTTATTTTAAATACTTTTTTGAAAGTCGTTATCAAATTAGGCTTCTAACAATTTTGTGAGTCCAACTGATAAGAACTTCCTATTTGAAATTTAAAAGAATTGATATCATGTAGAGAATATCCAATCAAATAAATGAATAATTGAATTGGATAACTTTTAAAATCAAATTAGGACTCTTCTTATTAGAAATCTTATTTAAACAACACTTTGTCAGTGTAATTTTAAGACAAACATTTTAGAAAAAAGTTTACGTGGAACAGAGACTTGAGAAAAGGTTAGATTATAATTTTATTTCCATTTTTTTTTTTTTACTTTTTGATGATCTCGATCATCATTAATTAACTTTCACACCATTATTTTTTATTTTTGATGTTCATGAACATCACGAATTCGATGATCTTGATCATCTTTTCATAATTTTTGATGTTCAAGAACATCATGAACTTGGATGAATACTTAAAGGAGATTAAACTTTAAGTTTAATTGAAAATAATTTTCTTGATGTTCTAGAACATCAATTTTTTTATAATATATATATATATATATATATATATATATATATAATTAGATAAATCAAAGAAGATGAACATAAGAGGTTATCCTTACCTAGGGTGTATGAACACGTTTGATATACACTAGAATCCTTTATTTCTTTGTCTTCTTCTCTTCTCCTTTACAAGACTCATTTTCTCTCTCTAACTTTCTCCACCGAATGCTTTCTATAACTTCTCCTCATCTTTTTTTTTATATTCAAAAAGTAGATGGAACCAACCTATAACCATTGGTCACTTTAACTTTGAGTAATAACCCTTGGATAAAGTAACTTCTCCCACCTTGAATAATAACCATTGGATAAAATAACTCCCTTTCCCCACTAAGCAATAACCATCATAATTTGGGTTATGGGTATTAATCCATGGATATATCCAATAACTTAATGGATATTAATCCATGGATAAAACCAATAACTTAATGGATATTAACTCATGGATAAAACCAACTATTTAATGGATTTTAACCCATCAATAAAAATATCAATTTAATGGATGCTAATCCATAAATGATTAAATGCCAAATGGTCAAATTCAAAACATAGAGATTTTTTTTTTAATAATAAATAAATAAGAAAACTTATTTATTTATTATTAATTTTTTTAATAAAATTTATGGTTCAACAAGATATTTGCAAAATCGATTAGGACTACCGATAATGGATAAATCACGCTATCGGTAATGGCTTTATGGCTGATTGCTTCATAGCTAAGATTTCTCCATTACCGATAATTGGATGTGGCTCTAGCGCTAATGTATGCTTGCTGGAATTTTGGATTGCTGCTTTTAAACTGCCCATTACCGATAATTGGAAGTGGTAGTATCGATAGTGGTGCTTTGCTGTTAAGGGATTAGTTTCATGGCTGCTATGTGTTGAAACTCAATTTGCTCACCATTACCGATAATGGTAAGTTACATTATCGGTCATAGTTACTTCAAGGTGCTGGCCACTTTCAATTTTAAATCCTCCCATTCATATTGCTTGTACCATTATTAGTTAATAATGATTTGCTAAATATATCGGGGTCCCTTGTTGGATTGGTTTGCTGGCATTTGCATGTTCCTCTATCAAAATAATCTCAGCAGCCACACCTTAAACATTATCATACATATAATGGATACACCATTATCCATTAATAAATAATTTCCTTTCCTCAATTGCTGCTTAAATCACCTTCAACTTGCCTCAAAGCTTCTCCGGATTTCTCGCACTTTACGGCTTCCAATATTTGCACTAATTTCATTCTAATTGTACAAAATTCCTACAAAATTGAAAATATTGAACATAAGAAAAATCGACAATAAAAACTATTAAAATGCAATTTAAAATAACATATTTAGACTATATTATCATACTTGGAAATGCATGATTGCGAAGCAATCACACCCCCCCACTTGAACCTTGCTAGTCCCTAGCAAGAACTAATACTTAAAACAATAACAAAAAATAAACAAAACCTAACTGCTCCACTTTTGCAGGAAATCGCGATTGCATTTAGCGTATACAACAAGCCTTTAAACCCCTAGGTTCCTCTAGTGGACGAGTTGAAGTCTCGTGAGGGTTTGCAGAAATGACAACCACAAACATGAAGAAAAAGTACATTCCCCTTATTCACAAATGTTAATAACAAACTTCAATATAATGGGCATGCACAAAAAACTATCTTCTCATAAGTTATGCAATGATTTGAACTAGTTTTGCATAGATAAAATCCTTGTGTTAGTGAAAAGAAACATTCAAATACATTCTAAACCATTGAATACACCAAGCTTAAGCTGAAGAAATGGGAACAAAGAGAAACATAACGAAAAGATGGATAAATTTAAAAACTAACATGAGAGGTTATATATACAA
>JAESVK010077825.1:0-16214 GCA_017140935.1 Hamamelis virginiana | reverse complement strand
AATAAAAATCTCAATTTAATGGATGCTAATCCATAAATGATTAAATGCCAAATGGTCAAATTCAAAATATAGAGATATTTTTTTTAATAATAAATAAATAAGAAAACTTATTTATTTATTATTAATTTTTTTAATAAAATTTATGGTTCAACAGTTGCCCCCTCAAGCATTATGTATGTAATGACTTTACATGCATAAAGCTTGAAATTTTTTTTTAAATAATAATTTGTTTATTTTATTTTATTTTATTTTATTATAACACATGTACATGTTTATTTTCATAAAATGGATGCACATGGTCAACTTTGTTCTCAACAGGCACTTGACGAATATGGACAAGAATTGAACTTTGGCCTTGAATATAAAAGATCTACTTCTCTAAGTACAATCACAATTAACATGCCCCCGGAAAGTCGAGCTACTTGGCTTCAGACTGCAGACATCAATTCTGGGTTTCTTGAATTTAACCCAAAAGATGAAGATGGTGTTATCAAAGTTTGTAAGAATTTTGGGGCCTCTTTTCAAGCTTATATTCTTGTTAATGTGAACAATGACCGGGAAGGAGATTGTCAAGTACAAGTAAATGAAGACTTTTATCCAATTCTTTACAAAATGCTTAAAGAGAAGAAAAACTGGGGAATTTAATTTAATTTTCAAGGTAAAGCCACTTTCTAGTTTAGTGTACTAGAATGGACTTAATTGATTTTACAAGATTTTGGAAGCGTAGTACACTATGCAGGGATATATGGTGCTGTAGCTGTTTCTCAATATCCGTATGAATTCAGCAAAGATCTGTGGAAGGCATTTTGTGAATTATGGGGTCCTTTGTCCAATACTCTACATCATGGAGATGGTGAAATGTGTATTTCTTTATATGATTTGAAGGTTATCGGTGGCTTATCAATTTTGGGTGTCCCCTATGAAGAGTTTATACCTTCAAATCAAGAATTGCTCCGAAAAGATGCATATTGAAAAGGACTGTAATCATAAACAGTTGCAGAGCTTTTAAGAATTCATAGCAAGTTGTATGAACTTTCTAAAAGAAAGTATGTATATTGGGATCATTGGATTCAGCATTTTTATCGAGGGAAAATTTTGTATGGGCCTTATGGTGAAGGTAAACAGCGTATTGTCCCAAAGCCACAAAGAAATTCAAAAATTCCTGAACTAACTTTGGAGATATCAAAAGAGGGGGAATTGGCTGCTTTTTTAGCATTTTGGTTGAGTAGATTTGTTTTACCTTCAGCTAATAATTCAATGAGACCTGAGACATTTTATATGGCTTCTTTATTGGCACAAGGGGTAAGGGTTTCACTTGCACCTACAGTATTGTGTTATATATACCGTGGTCTTGGAGAAGTTGCTACCCATCCTCGTGGTCCTAGTTTGGCTAATCCATGTCTTCCAATCCATTATGTAATTGGTTGGTTAGGAGAGCATTTTCCAGCTTTTTATCAAGCTTGTGCTAATAATGAATTTCCTAAAAGCTATCCACTTTTAGCAAAATATGCTGGTATTGAAGCTAAAGATATGGGTGTTTCTCAGGCTTGTGTCATCTTTAGAAGCGACCAATGTGTGATTTATCGCCCCACAGCTTTTACTGAAGATTATGGTTCTTTGTTTATAGATGATGAGAAGTTACCGGATGATAAATTTGAATTATTGGTTTGTATGCGTTCTTCACTACTGTCCGTACAAATAGATAACAATTTGTGATTAGAATCGTATTACCCTAACAGATTTGCTCGCCAATTTGGTCTTGATCAGGGTGTTCCCTCGAATAAGCTTCGCTTTAGTGTATCTCAAAGAAGGCAGTGTGGCATTGAAGACTTGGCAAAAGCACAGTTTGTACTTCTCAAATGGTACACAACTGCATACTTTTACATTCCACGTACAAGTCATTTGGGAACATGCACATGGTGGTATTGTAGATGGTGGATGAGGATTTGTACTCCATATTTAGGGCAATCTGTACATAAATTTTATGTAACTTTGACAAAGCGCCCTTATGAAAATAAGAAGCCAATTTTTATAGTGTCAAAGTTATGAGAAATTTCTATAGGCTTGAGACAAGAAATTCCACTCTCTGATGCTGATTCAACTCCTAATTTACAGCATAGTGAAGATTTTCACCTTACTAAAAGGAGAAAAGTGAGAGCAGGGAGATCACTTTCTACTGATAGTAACAAAAATGTGAACTTCAAGAGGGCCCGATATGAAAGGTTTGATGATTCAGATGATACAGACACTAGTGACATTAATCCTCCATTTGAAGATGTAATCATTACTGATACTAGTGATTCTGCCCTTGTTGGAGAGTTTGAAACTTTGAATGACTCTATTATTCCAACTGAAGGAGTAATTGCTCAAAACATTGAAAATGAAGAGCTTGTTGATTATGGAAGCCCTAAGATTATCTAGTTGCAGATTTGTATGATGATCTTCCCTCTTTAGTTGAGCGTGTTTCATCTTTGCAAAATATCCAGAGATCTATTTCTGAAATTTTTGACCAACAAGTGGATATTTGTACACGAGATTACATCATAGGCATGCTACAAGATATTTCCAATATTTTTTCTTCTACTACATTTCTTGGCGAGATACTTGCTCATCGCTCAAATATTGACACTTTGCTTCGTCTATTATATGCACTGATCAAGGAAATGGACTTTGGTAAGAATGGACTTGATTGGTTTGCTGGTATTGTTAATCATTCTTTTGAATTGGCTACAAAGTTTTCATCGGATGTTGTAATCATTGAAAAAGGTGCTGAAGTAGACAAGACTCTTATTCAGAATTTGGTTTATCGTCATGAAGAGTGTTTGGCTACTAAAAATGCTTTCAACTCAGAGTTATCAAATTTCAACAACTTGGAGAAATTGAAAGCTTCAGAATCAATTGTCTTAAAAGCAGAAGAAAAGGCTCGTCTTCTAAGAGAACAATTTGAAACTGAAAAGACTTCTCTTGAGGAAAAAATAAAAAATTTAGAAGCATCCTTAGAACAGCAAAATAAATTAGATCAAGACCTCCACCAGTCCAGAGTTAATGCAAATGAAGAAAAACTTCAAGCAATTGAGCATGCCAGTGATTGTAACAAGTCTCGAGAGGAAGAGTTTCAAAAGCTAGTAGCTTCCTTAGTTTCATTTTGTCAAAAGAAAGAGTAATTTGACTGTAATTTTTTTTATTTTATTTTTTTTATCCCCCATATTTAGAATCTTTGTTAGCTTTTCTTTGATTATTTTTTCATTATCCACCATTAGTTATTTGGAATAAAAAAAATTTTAATGGACACCCATTTTATATTATTTCACAGATTATACTCTTGTGAATTTAGAGTGTTGAAGTTTATTTAAAATTCTTACAAACAATTATCATAGTATTAAAATTGTACACAAAAGAATTTTTTTCTTTCCACAAGTGGAAAATATAATAAATACTTTTTAGCCATTCACAGTTTATACTCATGCGGATTAGGAGTATATTTTTTTAATTAAATTTAGCCATTCACAGTTTAAACTCTTCAGGGCTAGGAGTTTTTTTTTTTTTTTTTTTTTTAAATTAATTTTTTTTGTTAAAATTTTAAATTTTTTGGGGGAATTTTTTTTTTTTTTTTATTTTATGTTGTGGCTGCATCTATTTTAATTTCTAGACTGCCTACGTACCCTTTTTATGGGATCAAGCCTTACGTAGTTGAAGATAAGTAAATTACTTACCTATGCATAAAATTTCTTCATAAATTTTTCATTGACACAAGGGTATATGCATTTACCCTCAGAATTGGAGAGCTCATAAGCTCCTTTAGGAAAGACTTTGGTAATGACATAAGGTCCTTCCCATTTTGATTCAAACTTTCCATGTGTCTTTCTAGTGATGACTATGGGTCTCCTTACAGTTAGAACCAAATCTCCCACTAAGAAGGATCTATATTTGACCTTTTTATTGAAAGCACCTGCTACTTGAGCTTGATAAATTTCAAGCTTTTGTTGAACTGCCAGTCTTTTTTCATCAAGTGCTTCAAGTTCAGCCAACTTATTTTTGCATTTTCATATAGCATTGTTAATTGAGTGGCTATTCTAAGAGATGGTAACTGAACTTCTAATGGGAGCACTGCTTTTGAATCATAAACTAAATTATATGGTGTACATCCTGTAGAAGTACGAACAGTAGTTCTATAGGCCCACAAAGCTTCAGGGAGATGTTCATGCCAATCTCTTTTATTTTTTGATACCATCTTCTTAAGAATTTTACCAAGCACTTTATTAAAAGCTTCTGCTTGGCCATTAGCAGATGGATTATAACTTGCAGAACGTCCATGTTGGATTTTATACTTTTCACACAATTTTGCAATTGGTTTGCATTTAAAGTATAGGGCATTATCTGATATTATTTTTGACGGAACCCCATAACGATAAATTATGTGGTTTTTAATAAATTTTGCCACATCTTCTGCCCTTACTTCTTTTGGAGGCACAGCTTCGGCCCATTTAGAAAAGTAATCCGTTCCAGCGAGAATATATTTATGTAAACGTGAGGATGAAGGTTTAAAAGGGCCTACAACATCCAAACCCCAAGTTTCAAATGGCCAAGATAAAATTATAGGATGAAGGGGTTGAGGAGGTAGATGTATGAAATCTCCATGTAGTTGACAAACTTTAGAACTAGTTGAAAATTTCATAGCATCTTGAACCATAGTTGGCCAATAATAGCCTAACCTTTTTAATTGTGCCGCAAGCTTAGGACCAGCTTGGTGAGCACCACAGGTTCCTGAATGAGTCTCATAAAGAGCATAGGTTGCTTCTTCTTTTGAGAGACACCAAAGAAGAATCCCATCAAAAGATCTTTTATACAATGTGTCATTTAAGTAGACAAATCGAATAGCTCGTCGCTTGATGTCAACTCTTTTCTTAGGATCAGTTGGTAATTTTCCATGTTGAAGATAATCAATGATAGGTTGACGCCAATCGGAATCTTTCTCAATTTCATAAACTGTAACCACATTAGCAGTATCCGTTTCCTCCATCCGTTTCAAAGTCGGGGGTAATAAACGACGTTCCCCAACAGTAATTTGTATATCCCTTTGATCAGGAAGTGTTAAAGATGCTGCCAAATTGGCTAAAGCATCAGCTTTATCATTTTCTGTCTAAAAATATGGTTGATTTGAATGTCTTGGAATTGTGACATTAAATACTTAGCTCTTTGATAATATGGAACTAAGTTAACATTTTTAACCATATATTGATCATTTAAATGCTTGACAATTAATTGGGAGTCACCAAATACTTGTAAGCAATCAATATGCATTTCAAGTGCAATTTCAAGGCCAATGATTAAAGCTTCATATTCAGCTACATTATTTGTGCATAATGTCAAGAGAGAAAATGAATATGGAATTAAGCCTCCTGATGGTGTAACAAATATTATGCCTGCCTCCGCTCCTCATTTTCTTGTTGCCCCATTAAAATAAAGTTTCCATGATGAAGTTTCTGTTGAAAGAACCTCTTCATTAAGCAAATCTTCCGGTAATTCCATATTATCATAAATAGGATGTGCAGCTAAGAAATCAGCCAATGCCTGTCCTTTTATGGCTTTTTGAGGCACATATTTAATTTCAAATTCCAATAATATCATAGACCACTTGGTTAAGCATCCTAATAATATTGGTTTTGACATTAACTATTTAAGAGGATCAGCTCTTGAAATTAAAGTGATAGTATGAGCAAACAAATAATGCCGTAATTTTAGAACAGCAAAAATTAAGCCCAAACATATTTTTTCAATTGGAGAATAATTATTTTCTGCCCCCACAAGTGTTCTGCTCAAATAATAAAGGGCATTTTCTTTTCCTTCACTATTATTTTGTGCAAGCAAAGCCCCCAAGGAGTGTTCAAGTGCTGCAATGTAAAGGACTAAAGGTTTCCCTTTAATAGGAGCCATTAATACTAGGGGTTTTAATAAATACTCCTTAATGGTGTCAAAAGCATTTTGGCATGCTTGGTCCCATATAAATGGCACATCTTTTTTCATTAGCCTTGAAAAAGGTTGACATCTTCCAGATAAATTTGAGATGAACCTTCTTATATAAGCTAGCCTTCCTTGTAATCCTCGTAATTCTTGTAAGTTTCGAGGGGGAGGCATCTCTAATATTGCTTTAATTTTAGTGGGATCAATTTCAATTCCTCGATGTCTAACAACAAAGCGGAGAAATTTCCCAGATGTTACCCCAAATGCACATTTTAAAGGGTTCATTTTAAGTTGATGCTTTCGGAGTCTATCAAAGACTCTTTTAAGATCTTCTAAATGGTGTTTTCTTTTTCTGGTTTTAACAACCAAGTCATCAACATAACACTCAATGGAATTATGAAGCATATCATTAAAAACAATAGTCATGGCTCGTTGGTAAGTTGCTCCTGCATTTTTTAAACCAAAAGGCATTACTGTGTAACAATATATCCCTCTAGGAGTACGAAAAGCAGTAAGCTCCTCATCCTCGAGTGCCATTTTGATTTGATTGTAACATGAAAAACCATCCATAAATGATAAAGCATCGAATCCAGTAGTGGCATCCACTAATAATTCGGTAATTGGAAGTGGAAATTCATCTTTAGGACATGCATCATTTAAATCTCTATAGTCTATGCAAACACGTACTTGTCCATTTTTCTTTTTAACAGGAACAATATTAGCAAGCCAAGTAGGATATTGAACTTCCCGGATGAATCCAGCTTTCATTAATTTATCCACTTCAGCTTCAATTTGCACAGTTAGCTCTGGTCAAAACCGACGTTGAGCTTGTTTTGCAGGACGTTTTTGATCTAATACAGCTAACTTATGAACTGCAACTTTTGGATCTAAATCGGGCATATCTTGATATCCCCATGCGAATACATCTTGATATTCTCGAAGAAGATTATCATATTGTTGCAATTCAACAGGGGTTAGCAAAGTGCTAACAAATATATGTTTAGGATCTTCAGATGTACCAAGATTAATTTCTCGAAGTTCATCGACAGTTGCTTGACCCCCGTCTTCAATTTGGGGTGATGCTAGTTGAACATTGTCAATAAACTCCAAAGGCTCCTCCTGTAAATGATTAACTTCTTGATTAAAATTTGATAGGTCTTCAAAAATACCTTTTTCATAAGAAATAGAATTAACTTGTGCAATTTCTTCTGTGCATTCATTTTTACAAGAATTTTCAATTTGCTCAAAGATTACTTTTTGCTGCTTTTTCTTTGTAAGCTTCCACTTTTTATTCTTTTTAAAATTTTGAATTGAAAATTTGAAGACCTCCAAGTCGCTGAAAAACTAAGACGCGAGGCAATTTTGGACTTGTTTCAGCTTCTGCAAACATAGCCTCTTCTTCTTCAGTAAAGACTTCTGGCTTGGCAAAAAATGCTTTGAGAATACCATCTCCTTGATGAATTTTTATTTTGCCTTTGTCTTTTTTATAAAAGACTTTTTTCTTTTTAGCTTTCACCTTTAATGGAGCAGATGATGTCGATGGCAATGATGTATCTCTTTTGAAGACAACAACTCGCTTATTTTGACTTTCATCCTCTCCAAATGTAGTTGTAATAATAATATTACTTTCTGGACTGGACTGATTTATCCTTCGAAGAGGACAAGTGTAACTTGTCATAAGTGTTGCCATTGTATCTTAGAGTGGTACCAATGCTTTCTGATCAGGATTTCTTTGGTTTTTAGGTAAGTACCTAAAAATTGCTTTTGGTTTGAAAGCTTTTGAACTTGAAGCTTCTTCTGCCTTTTAAAAAGAAGGATGGGAAGCCAATTTAACTTGAATTGTTTTTAATGATTTCAAAGTTTTAAAACTTTGTGGCTTTGAATCTTCACAGGCTTTCCCCTTTTTATCTGTTTTCATATCATCCACATCTTGAGAGGTAGTGACATTTGCTATCTTGTAAAACTTTGCATCAGCATAATTTACTTCATCGCCTCTAAATGGATTAGAATCTGCAAAGACTTTATTTACCTCCCCATCTTTGCTAAATTTAAAGCATCAATGGAGTGTGGAAGGAATGACACCATATGTATGGAGCCATGGACGCCCAAGTAAGCCATTGTAAGAAGTATCGACATCAATAATATGAAAGAGAGCATCTTAGTAAAGCTCTCCAATCTCCACCTTCAATGCAATAGTGCCTAGGGCCTTTTGCCCAACTTGATTAAATCCTTGAATTGTCAACATTGATTGTGACAATTGTTGAATTTTCATCCCCGTAGCTTTAATTGTTTTCAAAGGAAGAAGATTTACAGCCGAACCACAATCAAGCATAATTTGAGTAACAAAAGTATCACCAATTATGCCTGATACATAAAGAGGTCGATTGTGAAACTCAAAACGAAGTTGGAGATCTTCATCATCGAAAGTGATACATGCCATACAAGATTCACAAATTTTTGGTGATGGCGGTTGCACTTTTACTTGATCAATTTCAATTTTATAAAAATCTGGACTCATCAAAGCCATAACTAGTGCTCTCCTAAGTTCTTTTGATAACTGTAAAGCATCATATACACTTAGAAGGGCTGGAATGCACTTCTAATGAGCCAGAATATCATACTTGATCCTCTGAGGATGTGGAAGATCCTTAAGATGTGGCCTAAGCCGAATTGGAGGATCAGTTGAAGGATTATCTCTAACCTCATTTTGTGAAGGAAGAGAAATAGGAACATCCTCATGAACATCGCTATCCTCATGAACATCGCCTGAACTTGAGGGTCCAACCGATTCTTTATTTTGTTGCTTTTTCTTAGGAGAAGACAGGCGTCGTCTAGAACGCAAAGTAATCTCATATACTTCTAATTCTGATTTACCACACTCTTCACAAGAAGTCATACAACAAAATAAAATTTTTTCATCTTCTTCAGTTTCATTCTCAAGTAATTCAATTGGAAAATACTCTGTAAGTGTTATCGGCACCCTTTGAGGTTGTTTATAATCATCCTCTTGTGGGACTTGAACTTTTTTTTGAGACTTCTTCTTTTTCTTATTTTTATTTAAAGCTTTTCGTCCACGAAACTTAATTCCAGGGCGTTTAGAGGACTCCACACTAGAATGCGGAATATTAGCTATCCTCTTAGCTTTCTTGTTAACAAGTGTTTGAAATTCATCTTCAGACTCATCTTCCGATGCTGATAAATCATCCCATAATTCCAAATTTGGCTCTGTCATGAACTCATAAAGTGTTGGAATATTAGGATTTCCAAATCGAGGCATATTTAGGTAAGCATAGACAATGGAAACTTCATTATCCACTTTAAACTCAACAGGTATTGCCCCAGGTGGAAGTGAAACAGTGGGTATTAAATCATCTTCAATTAAAGAAACATTATTTGTTGCAGCGGCATGTTCTTTTGAAGAAGATGAATCTACCTCTATTTCATGACTGTTAATCATTGCTTGAATAACATTTTTGACAACATAGCATTCTTTTATTGGATGACTAACAATCCTATGATACCGGCAGTATTTAGGATCATCAGTTTTGTTGACTTCAGAAGGTCTCTTGGGTTCAGGAAGCTGAATAGCTTTAGCTTTAAGAAGTTCATCAAAAATGGCTTCTACATCATCATCATCAACAAAAGTATATTTAGCTTCCTTTTTTTCTATAAGAGTTAACTTTTTTGGACCTTCTTTTCCTTTACCCTTGTCATTCTTTCTATCATTTTTAACAAAAGTAGCCATTGTTTCTTTCTTTAATGGCTTTTTATTATCATTTTACTTTTCCTCTGTGCGTGTTACACTTTTCTGGCGAGCAATTTGTCTTTCCACATTGCTTGCCTTAAAAACAAGTGCATCAAAAGTTTGAGGCTCCGCAATGCCAACAAATGTTGCTATCTCTAGAAGGAGATTATTTGAGCACATTTGTACTGCGGATTGCTCGGATAACTTTTCTGAACACTGGAGGTTAAGACTTCTCCATCTTGTAATGAAATCATTTGCACTTTTATTAGGCTTTTGCCTAGTATCTGCAAGATCAATAATTGAGATCTTTTTCTTTGAACTAACAAATTGTGCTAGGAATGCCATTTGCATATCATCCCATGTAAGGATTGATCCTGGTTGCAACTGAGTATACCAAGTGAAAGCAGATCCCTTAAAGGATTGAACAAATTGTCTTATCAACAAAGCATCTAATTGAGCAGATTCCCCACAAACTGAATAAAAATGAGCTAAATGTTCATGTAGAGAACCATTTATCCCATCAAATTTTTCAAAATTTGGCTTTTGATAACTTTTGGGGAATGAAAAAGTGTCATAATGGGTCGGATATGGTTTCCGGTACCCAAGCACAGGAGGATTTAAAGATGCTTGGAATTCTTGAATTCCTTTTGCAATTAAAGTTTTTATATCAACCTGTGTGACTGGTGTTGTGAGATTTTGCCCTTCTTCAACATGTTCACGAGCAGATGTACTAGCTTGATTAGCCACTTAAGCAGCAAGGGTTGCTATCTCAATGTCTTTTTCAGCTAGCCTCCTTTGCATTTCTTGGAGCTGCTCTTCGATACTTGTTGTGCCAGTAAATAAAACTGACATATTTTTTGATTCATTTTCATCACTTATTTTTAATTCTTTTTGGAATTTAGTTGTTATTTCTTGAGGAAAATCTTCCTCATCAAAGAGAGACTTTGGATCACCATAAAGTGGATTATTTGAGCTTGTAACTGAACTCACTGACTGATCAACTTCTGATGACACATTTGAATCTGATGATTTTTCTTGAATTGTTTGAGAAAGTAATTGCGACCTTGAACGAGTAATGGGACCTGTATAAGGTCTTTCATTGTTAGATGACATAGAAGTTGGCCCCGGTCCAAAAGTACATCTTGCTTCTCTAGCAAACATGTAGCCTGAAATGAAAGACCATTTTTTTGCTTCTATATCAGACTTAGCTTTCTTTGATAGTTCAGCACTTAAAGCAGCCTCTTCTAGAATATTAATTTTGGGCGTTTTTCCTTTCTCCTTAAAACCCCTTTTACTTGAAATTTCTTTTTAGAAAAATTGTCAGAATTAAAGACCGACACTTGATCCTTTAGCTGTGATTTTTTTACATTATTTCATTTTCCTTTCGAATGAACCTCATAGGGAAAGCCAAAATCGACCGCACGTGGTCGAAAGTCAGTTGTCGATGAGACTTGTTTAGCTGACCCTTCAGACCTTGATGTTGACCCCATTGAAGATTGCTCAGGGGATCGAAGGATTTTAACCTTAGGAGTTTTCGTTGCAATCTCATCTTCAATTTCTGTAAAAGTCACCATGACAGATTCATGGGTAACCAAATTGATTTGAATGGACCCAATCAAAATCTGTGTAATTGAAGCATGTGCACATGGTCTAGTCTTAATGACCTTGGAATCAGTAGGCTTAACTAACTCACTTACAGCTGATGTAGTCTTAACAACCACATTAGAAGTGACTTTAGCAGCCTTCCTTTTCAAAGACCTTGCAGCCCTTTTTTTAACAGCTTTAACAACTTTCTTTCTTGAAGTCGTTGCAACTTGGGTCTCAATGGCCTTGGCAGCCTTGTTGACCCTCGCCTTGATGGGCTTAGCACCCTTAGGCATCTTCGGGATTTCAGTATGAATTGGTGCTTGACCAATTGAGGATGAGGCATAGCAACCTCGTTTCTTCGCATCTTTTCCCTTCAAGTGAACACTTGGGAAATCATAAAAATGAACAGTAACTTGTGGTGCCATTTCAAAACCTGTAAAGCAACACAAGAAAATATTAGATTTAATCATAATTGGAGATGAAAAGGAAAATGGGTCCCACCGAGCGTGCCAAAAATCATGTCGAGCAAAAATTTAACTTTTTACAAAACATAATTTCACCTATATACTAAGAGTATATAAGCTTTTATTAGTGTGAGTAGGACCCATTCAAGATAATGAATATCTATTAATTACAATCTCTTGTTACAAGAGAACACCCTTTGATTCCAACCATGATTAATAACAATTACATGGAAATTTATATTTATTTATAATTGTGACTGCACTTAAGCACAAGTCCTAAGTTGCCTACGTACCCCTTGTAGGGATCAAGCCAACCGTAGTTCAATTAATTGAAATAAATTAATTAATGGGTATATGACCCACTATTTAAATATTTAATTTTAGCAATTGATAATTTTAATAGTTAATTGAACTATTAAAATTAATTTGATTTGTTTTGGATAAATTTAGGAATTTATCGGGATTGTGACTGCATCCAGTGTAGCTACTGGACTACCTACGTATCCCAAAGTGGAATCAAGTCGATCGTAGTTCGGAATATTTGAAATGATAAAAAAAAAAAAACCCAAGATTAATTTAAAGTTAGACTTTATTAGCTAATATAGTGGATTCAAGATCCGCTCAATTATTGAACTAATAAGTCAAAATAATAGGCTTTCATGAATTTAATTATTTAAGCAAAAGTTCATTTATAAGTTCAAAATAAAATTGAACTAATTAGATAATGGGTTAACAAAACCCAATTATCAAAAATGAACTAAATCTTTAGAAATTTAAATTAAAGATCCTTTTAAAGTCAAATCATTTAGGAAACTCATTATTGGAATGCCAAATCAAAATTTAAGAATAATTGGACTTAAATGAGATCCAATGATTTGATCTTGTATTTTTGGTTTGTCCAATTTGAATAATATTAGTTGGACATTTATTAGCTCACTAGATATATGTATCATTTTAATTGGATATTTGTTAATCTAATATGGACTAATTTATTATTTTAATTTGTAACCCATAATCATATGACATAAATTTATATGGGTTCCAATAGTCCAATAAGATGAAATTCCAATTTAATAAAATAATTATAATTTTATTTCCATGGGAAATAAGAACTAAATTATTTGTCCAAATTTTCAAGTGAACTTTACAATTTGGATTTTATAACTTTGCTATGGCATTGATGAACCAAATTAACATTTCAATTTCATTAAGAATTTGTGAATATAATTAAATATAAATTTAATTATATTTGTGTCAAATTGGACTTCCAATTTTATGCTGAAATTTTCAATTAGATTAAAATTGTGACAAATTGTACTTCAAAAAAATTTTAATTTTGATTAAAATTTTTAATTCCTTTATATATACCAATTCCGCAAATATTGATTTCTCATGTGTTAATTTAATTAAAATTGATTAAATTTAATTACACATGCCGAAATTGCATATATTTGGAATTGCACAATTTGAATGTGCTAATCGGTGATAGAAATTGGATATAAAAATCACTTAAACCCAAATTATATTAATTTATTTGAACTTCACATGTGAAAATTACATATACTTTACAATTTAATTGAAAACCTTTTGAATTCAATTATATCCACCGAATTGTACATTTCAATTGGTATATATACATATGCCGAATTGAATATGCCTCAATTTGGCACATATAAATTTGAATGTGCCGAACACTAACTTGCACTATTCTTTAATTTTGATTTCGGTGTTTATTGAATTAGGCCATTGAAAATTAAATTGTACATTCCGATTATATATATATATATATATATATTGGATGTGAAGTTAAACCTTAAATTACACTGGTTATGCACACACAAAAATGCACAATATGAAGGCCACGTAGGAAATTTAGAAGTTAGTGGATGGAGTCATGGAATAAATCAACCAATCAAAAGAATTGTTTCTTTTTATTAGAAATTAATTCCATAAACATTAAGTTTTGAATTTAATAAAAGGATAATATCCATTTATTAAAAACTAATTAAGGATTTTGTTTTGGTCAAAAAGTATTTATTTATTTATTTATTTTAAATACTTTTTTGAAAGTCGTTATCAAATTAGGCTTCTAACAATTTTGTGAGTCCAACTGATAAGAACTTCCTATTTGAAATTTAAAAGAATTGATATCATGTAGAGAATATCCAATCAAATAAATGAATAATTGAATTGGATAACTTTTAAAATCAAATTAGGACTCTTCTTATTAGAAATCTTATTTAAACATCACTTTGTCAGTGTAATTTCAAGACAAACATTTTAGAAAAAAGTTTACGTGGAACAGAGACTTGAGAAAAGGTTAGATTATAATTTTATTTCCATTTTTTTTTTTTTACTTTTTGATGATCTCGATCATCATTAATTAACTTTCACACCATTATTTTTTATTTTTGATGTTCATGAACATCACGAATTCGATGATCTTGATCATCTTTTCATAATTTTTGATGTTCAAGAACATCATGAACTTGGATGAATACTTAAAGCAGATTAAACTTTAAGTTTAATTGAAAATAATTTTCTTGATGTTCTATAACATCAATTTTTTTATAAGATATATATATATATACACACACATACATATATATATAATTAGATAAATCAAAGAAGATGAACATAAGAGTTATCCTTACCTAGGGTGTATGAACACCTTTGATATACACTAGAATCCTTTATTTCTTTGTCTTCTTCTCTTCTCCTTTACAAGACTCCTTTTCTCTCTCTAACTTTCTCCACCGAATGCTTTGTCTATCTTCTCCTCATCTTTTTTTTTATATTCAAAAAGTAGATGGAACCAACCTATAACCGTTGGTCACTTTAACTTTGAGTAATAACCCTTGGATAAAGTAACTTCTCCCACAACCTTGAATAATATCCATTGGATAAAATAACTCCCTTTACCCTAAGCAATAACCATCATAATTTGGGTTATGGGTATTAATCCATGGATATATCCAATAACTTAATGGATATTAATCCATGGATAAAGCCAATAACTTAATGGATATTAACCCATGGATAAAACCAATTATTTAATGGATTTTAACCCATCAATAAAAATATCAATTTAATGGATGCTAATCCATAAATGATTAAATGCCAAATGGTCAAATTCAAAACATAGAGATTTTTTTTTTTAATAATAAATAAATAAGAAAACTTATTTATTTATTATTAATTTTTTTAATAAAATTTATGGTTCAACAAGAAATTTGCAAAATCGATTAGGACTACCGATAATGGATAAATCACACTATCGGTAATGGCTTTATGGCTGATTGCTTCATGGCTAAGATTTCTCCATTACCAATAATTGGATGTGGCTCTAGCGCTAATGTATGATTGCTGGAATTTTGGATTGCTGCTTTTAAACTGCCCATTACCGATAATTGGAAGTGGTAGTATCGATAGTGGTGCTTTGCTGTTAAGGGATTAGTTTCATGGCTGCTATGTGTTGAAACTCAATTTGCTCACCATTACCGATAATGGTAAGTTACATTATCGGTCATAGTTACTTCAAGGTGCTGGCCACTTTCAATTTTAAATCCTCCCATTCATATTGCTTGTACCATTATTAGTTAATAATGATTTGCTAAATATATCGGGGTCCCTTGTTGGATTGGTTTGCTGGCATTTGCGTGTTCCTCTATCAAAATAATCCCAGCAGCCACACCTTAAACATTATCATACATATAATGGATACACCATTATCCATTAATAAATAATTTCCTTTCCTCAATTGCTTCTTGAATCACCTTCAACTTGCCTCAAAGCTTCTCTGGATTTCTCGCACTTTACGGCTTCCAATATTTGCACTAATTTCATTCTAATTGTACAAAATTCCTACAAAATTGAAAATATTGAACATAAGAAAAATCGACAATAAAAACTATTAAAATGCAATTTAAAATAACATATTTAGACTATATTATCATACTTGGAAATGCATGATTGCGAAGCAATCACACCCCCCAACTTGAACCTTGCTAGTCCCTAGCAAGAACTAATACTTAAAACAATAACAAAAAATAAACAAAACCTAACTGCTCCACTTTTGCAGGAAATCGCGATTGCATTTAGCGTATACAACAAGCCTTTAAACCCCTAGGTTCCTCTAGTGGACGAGTTGAAGTCTCGTGAGGGTTTGCAGAAATGACAACCACAAACATGAAGAAAAAGTACATTCCCCTTATTCACAAATGTTAATAACAAACTTCAATATAATGGGCATGCACAAAAATCTATCTTCTCATAAGTTATGCAATGATTTGAACTAGTTTTGCATGGATATAATCCTTGTGTTGGTGAAAAGAATCATTCAAATACATTCTAAACCATTGAATACACCAAACTTAAGCTGAAGAAATGGGAACAAAGAGAAACATAACAAAAAGATGGATAAATTTAAAAACTAACATGAGAGGTTATATATACAA
>JAESVK010077824.1:0-13878 GCA_017140935.1 Hamamelis virginiana | reverse complement strand
AGGATTTTCAATCCTTTTGGAAATTTCATTTCCAATTATCTAAAAACCTAGGAGTCTTCGAGTCACTTTAGAAATTTCATTTCTAGTTATCTCAAGGATTTTCAATCCTTTCGGAAATTTTATTTCCAATCATCATATCATATCTTAACATCATCCACATTACTTGATATCATTCTTATATACACTTCATGTATACTTCATCAATACTTCATGCATTTCACAAAATCTTATGGATTTGGGCCTCCAAAATGAGATTTTCTCATTAGCCACCCTTCATGGGCTCACTCACCTTCACAATCCCCTTCATGGGTCTCACAATCTTACCATATCAAATGTATTCATAATCATCTCATGATTACAAACTTGTTTACATATTCTTTTCACTCATTCATTTCTAAACCTCATGGTTTTCAACCAAAAACTCATCATTTTATGTGAACTTCTCTATTCACAATCACTCAAATCTCATCTTTGTATGCACCAATTCTTCTTCATTTCTCATTCACGCATCAAATATCATTCAATCTCGATTCAATGCACTTTCTTAAATCAAAAATTGAAAGGAAATGAGTCAAAATTGA
This sequence comes from Hamamelis virginiana, assembly GCA_017140935.1. Lineage (NCBI taxonomy): Eukaryota > Viridiplantae > Streptophyta > Magnoliopsida > Saxifragales > Hamamelidaceae > Hamamelis > Hamamelis virginiana. Next base: position 13,297 of record JAESVK010077824.1, on the reverse strand, counting down.
TCAAAAAAGGCCAAAAAAGACAAAATTGGGCCTAATGGGCTTCAAAAGCCCACAAAAAGTCAAAATTGGGCATCAAGGATGGATGACCATCCAACCAAGGATGGCCAACCGTCCAAGGTGGACGGCCAACCTTCCCTTGGTGGATGGCCACCCGAGCCATTCTCCCCTATTTAGGTGTTTTAAGCCCCCATTTGCATATCACTTCAAATTTCTCCCAATTTGGCACTTTCTCTCTCTAGAATTTCTCATTTTCTCTCAAAATTCATCATTCTTGATTTCATTTCATCCAAATCAAACTCCAAACACCTCTAGTGTTGCTACTTACCTCAATTTGTGAATCAAAAACCTAGGATTTCATCCTTGCATTTCAATTTGGGGATTCAAAACCCAAATACACATATAATCATACTCATTTTCTCAAGCTTATCCACTAGTTATACTCATGGCAAATAGGTATGAATCAAAGTATCCATACATGAAGATGAAGAGTTACAAAGCACCCTCACATGATCCTAACAACACAAGCTTGCTATTGGAGCCCCATGATCATCTCTCTCACATTCATACTATACAAGAGGTAAGCTTACTTTTCATGCTATTTCTTTGAATCATTGATGTCTAGATGCTTCAATATTGATCTTTGGATATTTTTTGCTGACCTGTATTCATGAAATTTGTACTTGGCAAAGCTTGGGAGCCTCATTTCACTAACTTTACAAGCTTGAAATGTTGCTCACCAAGTGTTTGATAAAATTCCCAAAAGACTAGAATTTGATTTTTCAATTTAAATTTCTCATGTCATGATTCAAATATGTTTCAAACAACATTTGGATACTTTCAAAAGCTTCATGACAAGGTTTCACAACTATTTTCAAAAGTGTGCATACTAGGTGTTTGATAAAATGCCTAAAGGTGGGCAATTTCCAATTTTTCAAATCAATTCATCATATCATGCTTTTTCAAATGTTTTCAAAATAATCATATCATGATAAGTTTTCAAAATATTTTAAGTAATGCACATATAAAAAATTTTTATGAATTAAGACTTAGCTTATTTTTTTCAAAACACTATTGCTTAAAGTGTCATTTCCATAATTTTATTTCAAAACTTATGCTAAGTATTTATTTCATGATTTTCAAAATTCTATTCTCTTAGGATTTTCATTTCCAATTCAATTTTCACGAAAAGAAGTCATATGGCATTTTAAATAAATTATGCTAATCCTTGATATAGAATTAAAAATACCAAAATTGATTATGGTATTTTTTTGGAAATAAAATGTTGGTTCATAAAATAATTCACAATTGACAAACCATAAAATTTGAACATTTTTGAAAATGTGTCATTTTGTGAGTTAATTTTGTATCTTTGATTCAAAGAATTAGCATAACTTATCTCTATACCTCTAATCCATTAATCTTTATCTTCACAGCCAGAGTTCGATATCAGGACTCGGTCTTCTCTACAGAGCATAATTAGATGGTGGGCCAAAATGGATACTCTCCAACCACACGTTAAAGCTACTATCCGAAGGATTGGTTTTGGAGACTTCATTGACTCACTTTGGGTTGATACTATGGATAGACAGGCACTCATGGCCTTATCTGAGCTCTGGTGGGACACCACCAACACGTTCCATTTTGAGTTTGGGGAGATGACTATGACTCCTCTTGACTTTACTATGATCACAGGATTTTCCATTGGGGGTCGCCTTTTGAATTTCTATGATGGTGCAAGCAAGAACTTGACTTACTTAGATAATTATCTTGGGGCAGCTGATATGGAGATCATGAAGAAGTTAGTTCGCCGAAATACTCTCCTAAACACATTTAGCAATATGCCTGAAGGGGGAGATCCTGATCACATCGTGCGGGCTTTCCTTTTGTACCTGCTATCATGCACTCTTTTTGCAGGCACTGCTGATTTGGCCCCTTTGGGCTTTCTTGTTAGTTTGGAGGATATTGATACTATTTCTCAGTATGACAAGGGTGGCGCCTTGGCCACCATGTATAGGACTATGAGTTGTCGGTCTCGAGGAGTATGCACCGACTTTGGAGGCATGGAATTCGTTTGGGAGGTATACTCACTTATTTAAAAATATCATAAACTTCCCTTTGCTTATCTTCTGACAATACACAAATTCTGCAGGTATGGGCTTATGAGTATCTCAACCTGAATAGCCTCACTCTAATTGCTAATGACTTTTCTTGGCCAATCCTTGCTCGTTATGCCCCAGATCGGCGAGTGAATGCCATTGCCCATAGGCACGATTATGCTTATAGTCGCGCCTTTCTTGCAGGGTTGCGCTCTAATAAGGTAACCATCTTCATTTCTGCTTTCCTTTCTCAATGCTCAAACTTTCTCTAATATACCTTGTCTTTAGGTGAAGTGGAGTCCTTGGCGCCACTGGAGGTGTACCATGCATGCTCAACTTAATTCTGTACTTGAGATGTCACATAAGAGGATTCTGTTCGAGGGGCCTTTTGGCAGGTACTGGTATCTTGGAGAAAGAATGCGTGCTCAACTTTATGGGGCTTATCCAGCTGCTCGTGTGCCTCATGCACCTCCTCCCTCTATGAGGCATGCCGATAGATTGACAGACCATGCCTTAGCAGACGCCATGGCTAGTGTATTTGCGAATGCTTTCCATCATCTGCATGAGGATTACCGTACATTCTGTCAGCATTATCTGATGCGTCCATTAGTGTCAGGGTTTCCACCTACTGAGGTATTGAACTTCCTCTCGATTACTTTACCCCTTTTCTCACGCATTATTCCTCATATCTCTTCATTTGGCAGGGTCGTCGAGCTCGAGGGCATGCTTCCCATTCTGCAGCTACTACGGCTCCTAATGAGGGCGAGTCTTCATCTTCTGCTCCTTCTTTGCCACCTATTCCTTGGCAGGTGCAAGTCATTGAGGATGGCAACTTTGATCAGAGACCAATCACTCGAGTGCCTTATAATGAATACCTACAGATTGATCATTCTTATACTTCGGTAATCATCATACTTTCACCCTTTATCTTATGTAGCTCTTTCTCTCATAACATTTTGAATCTTTCGACCTTTCAGGTACCCGCATCATACACTGAGGAGTGGTTGGCATATAGTGCATCATTGACTAGAGAACTTCAAAGGGTGAATCTTGATGCACATAATGCGAACATAGCTGCACAGGCAACTTTATATCTACTCTTTCAATCACCGATGATTTCATTCTTCACCAATCTCACCTACGCTTTGGGTTTGCAGGCTTCGAGCCAGCCTTCACAGGAGCGCCATGGATCGAGAGGGGATCACGAGGCATCGGGTTCTCGGGAAACAAGGAAATCATCCCGGCAGAGATGACTTTGCACTATTGGGCCTACAGGAGGCCCACTTAGGATTTTCTATGTAATTTCTCTCTATGTATGCACTAAAAACCCTGATTATTATGTGATTATGTCCTAATGAGAATACAAATATGTTTCAATTGCTTTTTTAGTTTAATTTTAACCCAAAAATAGGTCAAAACTTATGAAAATTGAGCGAAAAGTCAAACCGGGCATCAAAAAGTCTCGAAAAAGTCAAAATTAGGCGAAATTAGGGATCAGGGATGGATGACCATCCTCCCATGGATGGTTGGCCGTCCCTAGGGGATGGTTGGCCGTCCCTAGTGGGATGGTCATTGACCCTAGTTTCTAATTTTCGACTATTTTGACGTTTTTTGACTTTTTGAGTGTCCTACTTTGCCTCTAACTCGATTTCTTTTGCCAAAAAGCTATAAAAACACACCTCTATGCTCACTTTCATCACACTAAACACAATGAAAGGTCTCAAGTTGATCATCAACCTATTCATAGCAAGAATGCAGGCAGAAGATAAGAAGGTGTTTGCACGATTCGGTTTAACTTCATGGTTCTCTCTCTGTCATGTGAAACTTGAAGACAAACTTCTCAACTCTGTGATCCACTTCTGGGACTCTGATCTTCATGTATTTCGCTTCAACTGTGAAGAGGTATGTCCTTTATTTGAAGAGTTTTGTGCCTTAATGAATATCCCTGCTAGTGGTCCTTTCATCTTTCCTACCATTCGTAGAGGTTACTTCCAAACATTTTCTTCTCTCTTTGAACTCTCGCCAAGCTTCTTCATATATCCATGAAAACTCCATTGATCTTCTCAAACTAGCTTCATTTTTCTTGAGGGAAGGGGAAAAATCACTAGTTCTTCATAGGCCTATCCAGTACGCACTCGTCCTATGCATAGTGGGTTGTTTCCTTGTTTCGAACGGAACCACTTTCATACCCATTGAAACATGTGAGCTTATTCTGCCATTGTCGAAGTCTCATAACATCATTCCCCTGGTGCTAGCTGAGACTCTGAACGGGCTTGACCACTTTCACTCTAACTCTGCTTCTTGCATTAGGGGTAGCCCCATTCTCCTTCAGATATGGTTGGTTGAGAGACTCAAGCTGATCATTCCTCTTGATGGGCCCAAACACTTGTCCCATAACTATTGTTCGCGAAAGCTTTTATCCTTTGAGTGTCGCTCGATTCAGGACATGATCGTCTTTTCTCTTCTCTAACTTGGAGAGATATTCAGTGGTATGTGGCTATATGGGACTGTAGTGACGAGTATGTGCTACACATTTCGGGATGCTGTCAGGTGAAGCTCATGGGCTTAAAGCACACATCATTCTACTGGGCTTCCCGCGTACTTCTCCAAATGGGCCATGTTCAAACAAACCTCCCTATCAAAGGGCACATTCATGGGGTAGAGGTGGCTACTCCTTCTTTAGTATCTTGGGCTACGAACAAATGGGCTTCAGGTTTATGTTTGATTCAAGTAGGGGATCACAATGGGCCTTTTAGGCTTGGTGAGGGATATCGGGCTTGGCTTAAACAAGGCTTGGGCTCAAAAGTACAGGCTACAAGGGACAAGGTTCGAAGTCTCTTTTTTGATTCTCGAGTTACAGCTCAGTCAGCAGGTTCATCACTTCCACCAGATGCGTCACAAGTTAGGACAACTAAGAGAAAGAAGAAAAAATAAAGATGAAGCCCAAGCTCGCAGAGCGAGGAGGACTTTAGAGTAGACTAGGGATTTTTTTTTTTTTTTTTAAAGTAAGATTTGAAGAAAGTAGGAAATATGGACATACAAAGCATGTAATAAATCTTTCAAAAGGTTTATACCCTTTATGGATGAATAAATATCAATTTTATTAGAATTTTGACAAATTTCCTTTAATAATTATAATTGAATCAATATTGGTTGTCTTTACAAGAAATAGACCGCACCCAAAGTAACTTTATGGGCTGCCTACGTATCCCCGTCCTTGATGCATTCTCTTGCCATTTTTCTCTAACTTATTGTGATATTTGGGGAATCAGGTCTTCGTAGTTCATGAATCAAATTGAAGAAGTCCATTTTTTTTTTTACTTTTATTTTTTGCTCTAACTTTTGCCTAAGCAGCCCTTTCAGGTTTTCTACTTAGCGAGCTTGATTTTTTTTATTTGAATACCATAACTTTTGCCTAGGCAGCATTTTCGGGTTTTCTACCTAGCGGGCTCTTTTATTATTATTAATTTTATATGTGGTACTTCTTCAATTGATCCAAGTTGGTAGGTTGAGAGAATCATTTCCATCGATATCTGAAATCTTCACTATTCCGCCTGACAGTATTTCTTTGATGATGTAAGGGCCTACCCATGTGGGCTTGAACTTTCCTCGCGGGTCGTGGATCGGTGCTCGGATCTCCTTTAGTATTAAATCTCCTTCCTTCAAACCTCTGTTCTTCACTTTCCTACCAAACACCTTGGTTATTCTTCTTTGATACCCCTGAATGTGGTAAAGTGCCCTTAATCGTCTTTCATCCATCAAAGCTAACTCTTCGTACCGGCTTTTGACCCATTCTACCTCCGCCAGTTGACTCTCCATGGCAATCCTTAATGACGGGACTTCTAACTCTATGGGCAATACCGCTTCCATTCCATACACGAGTGAAAATGGAGTAGCCCCTGTTGATGACCTAATGGAAGTACGATATCCACACAGTGCCAATGGTAATTTCTCGTGCCAGTCATTGTAGGATTCAGTAGTCTTTTTCAGGATCGTCTTGAGATTCTTATTTGCTGCTTCGACAGCCCCATTTGTCTGCGGTCTATAGGGAGATGAGTGATGATGCTTGATCTTATATTTTTGTAAGAGTGCTTCGGTTTCTTTTCGGAAATGTTGTCCATTGTCAGAGATGAACTCGCGGGGCACTCCATATCGGTAGATGATATTATTTTGTATGAACTTTGCTACTTGCTTAGCATTCAATGTCTTGTAGGATGCAGCCTCTACCCATTTGGTGAAATAATCTATGGCGACCAAGATGTACTCGTGTCCGTTTGATGCTGCAGAGGTTACCTTGCCAATAATGTCGATGCCTCATGTTGCAAATGGCCATGGCGAAGACATGGTAGTGAGTGGCATCGAGGGTTGATTTTTTCCACTTGCAAACACTTGACATTTATGGCACTTCTTGACATGTAGATGGCAATCCCTCTCCATGGTTGACCAATAATACCCTAGTCTCACGATCTTCTTAGCTAGCATGTATCCATTCATATGTGGAGCCCCAGCCCATTCATTCATTTCCAATACTATCCTTTCAGATTCTTGTTCATTGACGCACAACAGATGCACTCCGTCATGTGATCTCCGGTATAGCTTCCCCCCACACAGAATATACTGGTTGGCTAACCTTCTTATGGTCTTTCTGACTACGGATGATGCCTCTTTTGGATACTCTCCTTTTTCTACAAACTGTTGGATGTCATAGTACCATGGCTTTCCATCATTCGGCTCTCCTTCTTAGATAACACAACAGTAGGCTGGCTCTTCTCGGGACTCAATAATGAGAGGAGTTACACCTTCATCTTTAGGGATATCTACCATGGATGCTAGAGAGGCTAAGGCATCCGCAAACTTATTCTTTAACCTAGACAGATAAAAGAATTTGATTCGACGGAATTCTTTCACCAAGGCCTCTAAATATTCATGGTAGGGTAACAATTTCTTATCCCGAGTCTTCCATTCTCCTCTGGTCTGACATATTATCAAGGCGAAATCTCCGTATACTTCTAATTCTTTCACACCCAACTCCAAGGCAACTTCCAATGCTAGGATACAGGCTTCATATTCGGCTATATTATTAGTGGCATCGAAGGATAACCTGACAGATAATGGTATCAAGTTATTCTCCGGTGTGACTAACAACACGCCTATTCCACATCCTCTCTTATTATGAGCCCCATCAAAGAATACTTTCCAAGGCTCCTTACTTACTTCTAGAATCTCTTCGTCGGGGAAATGGTACTCAGACAGTTTTTCTGTTGACATTGGATTCTCTGCTAGAAACTCTGCCACCGCTCTCCCTTTTACTGACTTCTGCACTACATATTGAATGTCGAACTCTGATAACAGTAATAACCATCGGGCTGTTCTATAGGATAATATTGGCTTCTCCAATAAGTACTTTATGGGCTCCATGCGACTAATGAGTTGCACTTGAAAAGATAGCATGTAATGGCGGAGCTTTTGGTAATCCACACCAATGCTACACATGTATTCTCAAATGTGTCGTACTTAACCTCATAGTCAGTCATCTTCTTACTCAAATAGTATACCGCATTCTCCTTTCGAGATTCTGGCAAATACTGAGCTAACGTAGCTCCCAATGCAGTTTCAGTGAGTGCTAGATAAAGTAGCAAAAGCACACATTGCCGCGGGGGAACTAATATTGGTGGGTTGCTCAAATACCTCTTAATGGTTTCAAAGGCTTCTTGGCACGCGTCATTCCACTTCATGGGCACATCCTTCTTAAGAAGCTTGAAGATGGGTTCACAAATCATGGTCAGCTATGCTATGAATCGACTAATAAACTGAACTTTGCCTAAGAATCCTCAAATCTCTTTTTCTGTTTTTGGCGGCTGCATCTCCGTGATGGCTTTAATCTTTCCCGGGTCGACCTCTATTCCTGTCTGAGTGATCATAAATCCCAACAACTTCCCCGCAGTTACTCCGAAGGCGCACTTTTGGGGATTCAATCTCAGGTTATATTGCTTAATTCTTTGAAGGAACTTGCCTAGAGCCTCAAAATGGCCTTCTCGATCCTTAGACTTCACGATCATATCATCCACATACACCTCCACTTCCTTATGAATCATATCATGTAACAAGGTGGTTGCCATTCTCTGATAGGTAGAACCAGCATTCTTTAGGCCAAAGGGCATAACTCGATAACAGAAGGTCCCCCATTAAGTGATGAAGGAGGTCTCCATATCTAGAGGGGCCATCTTTATCTGATTATAACCCGAGAACCCGTCCATAAAGGATAAAGTGCATGACCGGCGGTACTATCTACCAGGATATCTATGTGTGGCAACGGAAAATCATCTTTAGGGCATGCCTTGTTCAAATCTCGGAAGTCTACGCACATTCTAACCTTCCCATCCTTCTTAGGCACCGGCACAATGTTAGCTAACCACTCGGGATATTCCACTACTTGGAGAAATCCAGCGTTCATCTGCTTCACTACTTCATCCTTGATTTTCAATGCCCATTCCGGCTTCATTCTCCTCAACTTTTGCTTAACTGGCTTAAACCTAGGGTTAGTGGGAATAAAATGTTGTACTATGTCGGTGTCAATCCCTGACATATCTTTGTATAACCGTGCAAAAACATCTATATTCTCTCTCAACAATCCTACCAATTTTTCTTGTTCTTGTGGCGACAAAGTTGCCCTAATGTTAATTATCTTAGGCGATTCGTCGGATCCTAAATTAACTGATATTAATTCATCCACATTAGGTCGAGCATGTTCCATTTCCCTTCGTTGCTCAAACTCAGGGGGAACATCCTCTCTAGGATCTATATTCATGCCATATATACCCATAGAAGAACGGAGAGACAAACTGCAAATGAGAAGAATGAAGAAAATGAATATTTTATTAATCATGAAGAAAGAAGGATAACACAAACTTAAACTATCATTCGCCTCCTAACAGAGGAGATGATTTTATTGAAAAAGGAAAAACAAAAGTCCTATTCTATAATCCTATGGAAAGAAAGTATAGAAATCCTACAAGCTATCATCTGACGGGAGTGATTCTTCCTTGACTGAGTCTTCAACTTGAGGCTCATACTCAAGGCTCCAGTTGGTCAAAGGACTAGTGGTGTCTTCAATGAGGAGGATAGGATCGGGTTTATGAACATGCTCTTCAATGCAGGCGATTTCTTTGAACATAGCCCCTACGGCGACTTCATCGATATGGTCGACCCAGTCAAACTCTGTATGCTCTTCGGCTATGATGGTAGTTGGAGAGAGAGGTAGTGGAGTGTTGAAGAAGATTTCAAACCCAGAAACTCTAGCTTTCTGATCTTCAAGGTAAATGGGCTCGGGGAACCCACAATAAGGGAAATCATCTCCTTCTTTGACAAAAGCCCCATTCAGAGTGGGTCGGTAAGGTTTCAGAGTGAGGTTAGGGACTCGTCTCTCTTCTTTGGCCAATTGTCTCTCTCTTCTTTTCTATGCCATTTCTTTTCTGTCAGCTTCGATACTTTGATAGCCTAATTTGAAGGGATGAATTGCTGAGGGATATTCGATGGGACCAGGCGTGCCTTGATGACGATGACCCAAGCCCATTCCTGGAAAGAATCCCATATTTTTCATGATCTAACCCACTTGCATATTCCCATATGGACTGCAATCTAGCACCATTTTCTCTTTACATCCTGACTCAACCTCTACACACTGTATGTATTCAAAGCCCGTCAATGTACTTCTTCAATCTCAGGCTTGATCTCACAGATAGGTACACGGGTAGGAGTGATCTCAGGGAACTTAACTTTTTGGTGGAGGGAAGAAGGCACAACCCTAATTGGATGGATCCAAGGCCTACTAAGTAAAAGATTGAAACAAGCAGGTACGTCTAGTACTTGGAAATCGACTTGGAACTCTACAGGCCCAATAACTAGAGATAAAGTTACCATGCCAACTACTTCTCTTCGAGTGTTATCATATGCTCTCACAGTCTGCCTTGACGGTTTGAATTCTGACGGTTCGATGCCCAAGGAAGTGGCGGTGCTGAGAGGACACACATTCAAGGCTGACCCATTATTTATCAACACTGTAGGAATCCTCTTACCCATAGTATCCACCGTGACATACAAAGCTTGCAAATGATGAGGTCCCTTCTTTGGAAGATCTGACTCAGTGAAGGATATCGATTGCTCATGCTGAACTGGACTGACCAAACTGACTAAACCCTCGGGTGAGGTATCGATGGGAATCTGAAATTGGTTGATTAGCCTGAGTACTGTCTGCCTGTACTTTTGAGAAGCCATTAAAAGTCCCTAGATAGTGATATTAGCTTGAGTCCGCTTAAGCTGTTTCAGTATCTCTTCCTCTTCTTCTTGAACTTCAGTGCGTTGGGATCTCTCTAACTCTCCTAAAGGATTGTCGGATTCCAAGTTAGTGGGCTTAAAATGATGACCTCCTCTAGTGACATGGTTAACATCTTCCTCATCACTGGCCCAAATATCTGCTATCTCCTCGGGTGTGTTCATCAAATCTTCCCACTCTATGATATCAATATCATTCTCTGACCCATCATCTATAGTAGACTCAGCAGAAGTCGAACTTGATCTGTAACATTGGGTGACCCATGGTTGCCTCGGATAAATGGCTAAGTAACGAATTTCCTCATTTATATCGATAATCCTGGCGATCGTGCGGGTCCTATTCTCAAAATGCTTCTTGAGGATAACCTGGCTGGCTTCCTCGGAAAGAATGAGATTTGGATCTTTGGGTTCATCATGAGCCAGAGAAACATTCTCTTTAGGCAGATCAGGGATGTCATCCCAACCAGTAGGGACAATGGACTCTTCAATAATGGGCTTCTCTACCCTTGGATAAAGGACACATAAATCGAACTTTCCGTTTGGTTCACCCAATAGGCCTACTTCAGGGTCTCCGGCCTCATATCTTTTTCACTACTCTCGCTGACTAGTTTTGGTCTTGGAGATGGTTTTCTCAACTTTAGCCTTAGGTATAATCTGGATAGGCATGGGCTTAATCTCTGTCATCTTGACTTCACAAGAATCTTCAGGGTAAAGGACGTAAAAGCTGAACCTCCCACTCCTTTCTGTCAACAAGTCTACTGAAGGATCTCTAGCTTCGAACCTTCTTCTGAGGGCCCACTAACTAGTATCATTTTTAAGTGACTGATATACTTTACGAGGTTCTGGAAGTCCATATGAATTGAAGCCCAAAAATGTATGTCTCTCAAACTGTCTCCAAGAACGGTAAAGCCCTTGTGGGCTAGTGAAAGGCTGAGGGATTTTAATTCGATCCTGGTCGATGAGATTTTGTACTATGTTTCGCAGGGTGTCACAAGATTCTGTGTCATGGCTAGATGTGGCATGGTATTAGCAGTAAGGCTTTTTGGATCTTGGCTTGGATGGGATAATGAGTCCACGGGCAAGACAATGATGAAACATCTCAATTATGGTGGCAGGGAATGGGGTGTGAGGACGGATGGGCCCACAGTGGCCATAAGGGTCGGTATGTAAGACATTGATATTGGTTGGTGGTGGGACTGCATGGGTAGGAAGTGGATTTTGGGTAACATTGGGTTAAGAAGGTAGAGAAATAGTCTTGTTATCTATGAGGTCTTGGACTTCATGGCTGAGGCGAATGCAACGGTTGGTAGTATGACCTTTGGATTGATGGAATTGGCAGTATTCGTTTTCATTGTAGCTCTTGGGTAATGGATTGAGTGTAGGTCTGGGCTCTAAAGGTTGGAGCAAGCCTCGAGCTTTTAATTTCTCAAAGACTTTTTCCAATGGCATATAAAGCTCGGTGAATTTTTTGAACGGTTTATTTCCTAAGGAAAAGGGTTGGGTAAATGGAGCAGGTTGAGATATGGCGTTGACTTCGGTAGCCTTCCCATTGATGACAGGTCAGCGGTTCTTGTAGGGATCATCAGTTCGGAGGGCTCCATCGGCTAGAGCGTCCTCCACTTGGGTACCAGCAGCGACCAGAGCTAGGAAATTTGGAAGATATTGGAAAAACATGTGCTTATGATAAATTGGGAGAAAGTTTTTCACAATCATGCGGATTTGTTCTTCTTCCTCAGGGCGGTTAGCCATTTTAGAAGCCTTGGCTCTCCAGCGGGTAAGGAAAGCAGAGAAAGTTTCCCTTGATTCCTGTTTAGTAGTCTCCAAATCCTTCCTTGTGACATCAACTTCTGTGTTATACTGTAATGATTGCTGAACTCGATGCATACATCTTCCCATGTCTTCATTCTAGACTCATCCAGTGACAGAAATTATTTCAGAGCGGATCCAGCCAGTGTCTCGTGGAACATTTGGGCTAACAGATCATCGTCAGCCCCTCGTGGGTGCATGGCCCTCACGTACATCTTCAGATGGGTCTTATGACAACCCATTCCATCAAACTTCTCTAACTAGGGCATTCTGAAATGAGTGGGCATACGGGCCTTAGGGAACAGAGATAATGACGACATGTCCACCAGATCATCGGACTTCCTAATTCCTTTCAAGGCTTTTTCCAGGGCTTCCATCTTACTACTCAACAACATAGGCTCAGTGGAAAAGAAAGCAGGGGTCTTGGGCTTGGACTCTTTATCCAGATCAACAGGCTGAACAAATTCTGTACCAGACCTAGTGGGCTCAGCAACTATCTTTGGTCTAAGGAAACATTCATCTTCATCAATAGTCTCAAACAAGGGATTAGTACGGGCTCGCACCTTATCCTCTTCTTCTTTCTGATGAACTAACTCTTGGGCCACTTTTAAGAGTGCCTCGATCTTCTCATCAGTTGTCTTCCCATTAGTTCTCAAACAAGACTCATTTTCTCTCTCTAACTTTCTCCACCGAATGCTTTCTCTAACTTCTCCTCATCTTTTTTTTTTTATTTTTTTTTATATTCAAAAAGTAGATGGAACCAACCCATAACCGTTGGTCACTTTAACTTTGAATAATAACCCTTGGATAAAGTAACTTCTCCCACCTTGAATAATAACCATTGGATAAAATAACTCCCTTTACCCACTAAGTAATAACCATCATAATTTGGGTTATGGGTATTAAACTATGGATATATCCAATAACTTAATGGATATTAATCCATGGATAAAACCAATAACTTAATGGATATTAACCCATTGATAAAACGAATTATTTAATGGATTTTAACCCATTAATAAAAATCTCAATTTAATGGATGCTAATCCATAAATGATTAAATG
>JAESVK010077811.1:0-11573 GCA_017140935.1 Hamamelis virginiana | reverse complement strand
ATAATTCTTGAAACAGAGAATTTTAGCCCAATCGTACAGATCTTTACAAAAAAATGACATTTATTATAATTATTTATATAAGAGAACACAGTAATACCATAGTTGAAGGTATGATCGAGGTTCAATCACACTCCCCAACTTAGGTTTTGCTAGTCTCTTAGCAAATAGCTATACTAAACGTGAAGTAGATTTAAAACTAAAATTTGAAAAAGCCACTTTCGCAGGGAAACGCGATTGCATTTAGCATATGCAACAAGCCTTTTGAACCACTAAGTTACCCTTAGTGGACGAGTGTAGTCTCGTGAGGGTTTGTAGAAATGATACCCACAAACATGAACAAATACAAGAATTATTTTTGAGAAAGAATTTAAAAATATACTATGTACACAGTAAGAGTTCCATCCACAGATATATCAATATTCGTAATTGAAAATTTAAGATACAAGAAATGCTATCTTTAACAGGAAATTAGCAAGTGTTCAATGTGTAGTGAGGCTGAACTTGATAAAATCAAAATACTACAATAAGAGTACGAGAATTAACCCTTAATAAGATTCAACTTCAAATCCTCACTGTTGGTCACTCGCAAAAGATGTTCACTCTGAAAAAGTTAGTAACCCAGAGTTCCCCAAATGGAAATATACAAGTATAAAACTTATACATTTAAGCTCTAATTAATGACCAAAGAGAGATGAAATAACGAAGTTATATAAGCAGATATGCAGTTCATACATAAATAAAACTTAAATAAACAAGTAATCACAAGAGAATAATGCACAATATTTTAAAATAAAAAAGGGCTTTATAGGCTTGTAATGTTTTAGGTTGTAACAAAAGAAAGTATGAAGACTGCAAAATTAGGATGGTTGTAATATGTTTAAGGTCACTACCCTAACCATCCTAAATACCTAAACTAACCCTGACACATAACTTAAAATTTTTCTAACCAAAAAGAAATAAAACATTTCCCAAAAAGAACAACTACAACTCTGGGCTAAGTCTCATCATCACTGATCATCCCCAGGTGGGATGTCAAATCTAGGATCAGGCTGCGGCTCATAAAATAAGGCGCGGTCCGCCTCAGAAATAGGCTCGCCATCCATACATCGCCACATGACCCGAAGCTGTGCAGAGTGTCTCTCCATCAGAGCAGACTGTCTGTCGAGCTGCGCTGTCTGCTTGTCAAGCTGAGCTGACTGCCTCTGCTGAATGTGCATCATAGATCTCAGTCCCTCCAAGACCTGATGGAACAAACCCTGAGAGCTGGCAGATGACATGTCGGGCATAGTAGGAGCAGCTGGAGTCGGAGCTGGAGCTGGAGTAGGATTAGGCTCTGATGGACCGGCGGTCTCAGTACGTGGCCTCTTCGGCCGAGTTGCTATACTCCGAGCCAACGTAGTGGGGTAATAGGTCCCTCACCCCATCGCAGTGGCTCATCAGACACAACACCCGCACCCAATGCAAAAGCTGTAATCATCTGGGGGTATGGCATGTTGCTCCGCGGCTGTGTGGCAATAAAGGTGCGGATCTCGCTGAATATCAATGCGGCGATGTCTATGGGGTGGTCGCTCAAGAACTCCAGCAGCAGCCTCACAGACTCCACAGGGATCTGCGAATCAGTGCCTCTCGCTCGTAGGTTACAGTAGAGCAGCTTATTCATAGCTGCGTAAGATGGGTGCATGTTCCCGGCCGTGAAGTACATCCCGTCGAATAACTCCCGGTCTACACACACTGCATCAGCACACTGACTCTCTGTCAGCTCTAAATAAGTGCTCTCTGCCTCAGAAGATGCTGGACGCTCGCACCCCAGATAGGTAGCGATGTCGTCCGGAGTGAACTGAACCAAACGGCCTCCAACCTCTGCCTGGAGTGTCTGAGTCTGATCCTCGGCCATATGTGCTGTCGTATAGAACTGACGTACAACACTGGCCATATAACCTCCGCCCTTCCTCAGCCAGGTGCTGAGGTGTCTGTCCTGCAGGGTCTCCACGAGCAAGCCCTCGTATCTGAAGGCTTTCGGGTCAACATATCTCTCGACGTTGAAGTTCCTCGCCGACAGGATCACTGGCCATGGTCTCGCAGCTCTACGGGTAGGTAATCTCCTCGACCCCGTCTCAGTGTCTGCATAACTCTCGAACTCACGAGGCATGCGCGGCTCGCCAGTCTCGCCGATATCAGGATGCTCAAAAATGTACTCCTCCTTCACAAACTGTGAACTAGACGGAGGTGCAGACATAGGCGGCTGTGCAGATGATTGCCCTCTAGATGAGGGTCTACGGATGGGTGCTGCGGGCATCTCGGACTCAGAACTGTCCGAAGTATCGGGCTGCGTGCGCTGGGCCTTGCCCCTGCTAGTATCAGTGGACCTCCTCGGTCTCGGCTGTGCTGGCTCCTGAAAAGCCACGCCCTTCCTGCCGGTGGTCTTTTGGCGTACCATATCTCTGTACAATTTTTTTTTACACACACACGGTAGCAGATAGGACCATAATCAGTAGTAAAAATAATTTTGTAGAGATACGCATGTATATATTTTTCAATAAGAATCAAACACGCAACACAGCAAGTTGTTACCCCACACGATATTTCTATATCCCATCACAATTTTCAGAACTAGCCTATCATCCAGGCTATATTTACTAAATCCTCCAATCTCATGCACAAATGCATGCATGCCCATGCATGCCCATGCATAGCCTAACATCCAGGCTTTACCACAACTCATGCACCGCCTATCATCCAGGCATTATCACAACTCCACAAATTCACAACTTCTCAACCCATTGCAGTGTACAAGCATACAAGGACTAGCGTATTGTACTCAATGACGAAACTCTAACCTAACATAATATTATCAATTTATACATGCAAGTCCTACGTACATAAATTCTTTATACTATTTCATACAAAACTAAGCCATTTAAGAAAAGTTCAAAGTTTTAAGAAAAAGTATGGGCACTTACGAAGTGTGGAAGATGAAGAAGTCGCCGAATGGCCTACCCTCGCTGAAATGCGATGCAAGTGAAAATGGCGACCGAATGAAACACAGCAACTGCAAATTCTGATCGGTCAGAAATGCTCAAAATGGTGCAAGGATCGCAATGGAATCAAGTTTGCGCGAAATGGAGGGCTGGGGTGGTCGGAAAATGCAGAGGAAGGTGGATGGTCACGGTGGAAATGGCGGTTTTTAGATGAAAAGGTGGTGGAATGGGCGGCTTCGCGCGGGAGAAGAAGATTAAAAAGCCAATTAGCGCGATCTCTATCGATAGCGCATAGGCGCTATCGATAGCCAAACTCCTCTGATCCGCAATTGTTTCATTTTTTGAATTTCCAAAAACCTCTATCGATAGCGCTAGCTGGCTATCGATAGAGAAGGTCAAATTTTGACTTTTTCAAAATTGGCTTATTTTGAACCAAATTTCACACTAACTGATACTTAATACCAACAAAATGTATAAGAGACACCTCGTTACCCATGGCTGCTAAGTTATCGAAAAAATTGGCAACTTTTAGGCTCAAAAACGGGTACTAAGGGGGTCCTACACTCTAACAAAAATAAACACGGCACAAAGACTCGAAGAAAATGGCCTTAAATCATTTTTCAAAAATGTGCACAATATTCTCAACTGATTACGAGGTATTTGCATTCTATCATACATATGAATTGAACATTTATGCAAGATAACAGGAAAGCAATTACCACAGATTAAATTGATAGGATGAATATATGAGTCCCAAAAATGATCGAATGGTTCAAAATTTGCTTTAATTGTCGCAAGTCTCCTCTTTATTCAGGTTTTATCAAATATTCGAATTGCCGAGTATAAAGAATTAAACCAAGTTCGTGCACGTGTAAGATTGAATACAAGTTAATCACAGTAAAGTTACAATTAATGTATCGAAAATAGACAAATAGATATGATATAAATGAAAGAATAAACTCATATTGTAACACATGTTTATTTATCAAATTCTATACAAATAATCACTATACAAATCAATGGTATAACATGTACACAAGAATGATAAATAATAATAAATTATTATGTATACACAAATTAAATGAATAAATAAATAAATTAATCTTAGACAAGAGAATATACAAATCAAGAGAATATATAATTCAAGAGAATATACAAACCCTCCCCAACTAGAAGTAAACATTGTCCTCAATGTTGACAGAATGTTACGACTAGACGAGTGTGTAAGAACAAGGGGAATGGGTGGGTGGGACTAAGTTTAACGTCTTTAGCTAGACGTGAAATTCCTCTTTAGTCAAACTGATAGGTTGGGTCTTCCAAACTGACAGACTCAATTACCAAACCATCCCTAACGCCCTCACTATGGGTTATACCCTCAATAAACGGCTTAAGCCTTTGTCCATTCACAGAGAAGGACAAACCAGTTCGAGGATTTTGAATTTTAACAGCACCGTGAGGAGTAACCCTAGTTACCACAAAAGGTCCATCCCAGCGAGATCGAAGCTTACCAGGAAATAGCCTTAATTTAGAGTTAAACAGCCACACTTTCTGATTTGGTTCAAAATATTTCCTATTGATGTGTCTGTCATGAAACTCTTTCATTTTGGCTTTAGAGATTTTAGAACTCTCATAAGCCTCATTCCTAATCTCTTCGAGCTCATTTATCTGAAGCTTGCGGTGAGAACCCGCTTCCTTCATTTCAAAATTAAATTTCCTAATGGCCCAAAGTGCTTTGTGTTCTAACTCGACTGGGAGGTGACACGGTTTGCCATAGACTAAACGGTACGGAGACATACCAATAGGGGTTTTAAATGCAGTCCTATAGGCCCATAATGCGTCAGTTAAGCGCAATGACCAATCCTTACGATCAGGCCTGACAGTTTTTTCTAGGATATGCTTAATTTCCCTATTCGAAACCTCCACTTGCCCGCTAGTCTGAGGATGATATGGGGTTGCAACCTTGTGAGTGATAGATTATTTAGCTATGAGAGTTGCAAAGGGTCGATTATTAAAATGTGACCCTCCATCACTGATGATGGCCCTTGGAAACCCGAACCTAGAGAAAATGTTCTCTTGGAGGAAATTCAACACCACCTTGTGGTCATTGGTCCTAGTGGCTACTACTTCTACCCATTTAGATACGTAATCTACAGCCAATAGGATGTATTCAAACCCATTCGAAATAGGAAAAGGTCCCATGAAGTCGATGCCCCAAACATCGAAAATTTCGACGATTAAAATAGGGTTAAGAGACATCATATCCCTTCTAGACATAGAACCCATTCTTTGGCAATTTTGGCAGGACTTACAGAAGTCCAATGCATCTTTGAATAGTGTGGGCCAGTAGAACCCACACTGCAAGAATTTAGCGGCAGTCTTTTTCCCGCTAAAGTGTCCTCCACATGCTAGAGTGTGGCAGAACTTTAAAACGTCTTGCATTTCACCTTCTGGAATACACCTACGTATAACCTGGTCAGCACAGTACTTAAACAGGAGAGGATCTTCCCAATAATAGAATTTTATCTGAGAAAAGAACCGATCCTTTTCTTGTTTCGACCAAAGAGATGGTACAAGGCCTGTGGCATGATAATTCACTATATGAACATACCAGGGTAAGGTAGAGTGAGTGACAGTAAAAAGCTGTTCATCAGGGAAAGAATCCCTAATAGGCGTGGGGTCACTCTCTTCTTCTACTACTATCCTAGAGAGGTGGTCAGCAACGACATTCTCAGATCCCTTTTTATCCCTAATCTCAAAGTCAAATTCTTGTAATAAGAGAATCCACCTAATCAGTTTAGGCTTTGTCTCTTTTTTAGAGAGCAGGTACCGCAAAGCGGCATGATCTGAGTACACAATGGTCTTCGATCCCCAAAGATAGGATCGGAATTTATCAAGCTCAAAAACTACTGCAAGCATTTCTTTCTCAGTCGTAGTGTAATTTAATTGAGCTTCATTCAAGGTTTTGCTTGCGTAGTATATAACATATGGGGCCTTATCTACCCTCTGACCCAACACTGCCCCTACAGCATAATCGGAGGCATCACACATTAACTCGAAAGGAAGTGACCAATCGGGAGCTCGCATGATAGGTGCCGAGATCAACATTAAACGCAACTTATTGAAGGACTCTAGACAGGCTTTATCAAAGTCAAACTCTACATCTTTAGCAAGCAGATTACACATTGGTTTTGCTATTTTACTAAAGTCTTTAATGAAACGCCTGTAAAATCCTGCATGTCCAAGGAAGGACCGGATTTACCTAACAGTAGTAGGAGGAGGTAATTTTGCAATTAAGTCGACCTTAGCTTTATCGACCTCTATCCCCCTACTAGATACGATATGCCCAAGCACGATGCCCTCACGAACCATGAAATGGCTCTTCTCCCAACTAAGAACAAGGTTTGTTTCACAACATCTCTTAAGCACTTTTGAGAGATTAGAGAGGCATTCATCAAAAGAAGGACCGAAAACAGAAAAATCATCCATAAACACTTCCAAATATTCTCCTATCATATCAGAAAAGATAGAAGTCATACATCGTTGGAACGTGCTCGGGGCATTACATAAGCCAAAAGACATACGCCTAAATGCAAATGTCCCGAATGGACAGGTAAATGTTGTTTTCTCCTGATCCTCGGGGTAAACCGCTATTTGGTTATACCCTGAATAGCCATCTAGGAAGCATTAGAAACTCTGCCCAGATAATCTCTCTAAAATTTGGTCAATATAAGGCAGAGGGAAGTGGTCTTTCCTAGTCTTGGAATTTAACTTTCTATAGTCTATACAGACTCTCCAACCAGTGGTAGCTCTTGTAGGGACTAGAATACCCTCTTCGTTTGCTATCACTGTAATCCCAGACTTCTTAGGAACCAATTGAGTAGGGGAAACCCACTCACTATCAGAAATTGGGTAAATGATACCCGCATCCAACAACTTTAAAACTTCCTTTTTAACTACCTCTTTCATATTGGGGTTCAACTTACGTTGGGCATCTCTAGAAGGATTCGTACCTTCCTCTAGGTGAATACGGTGCTGGCAGATTGACGGGTTTATACCCTTTAAATCAGCGACCGACCATCCTATGGCTACTCTGTGCTATTTCAAAACAGATAACAACTTACCTTCCTGTTCTAAATTTAATGAAGATGAAATTATGACAGGCAAGGTGTCACTATTACCCAAAAAGGCATACTTGAGATTAACCGGCAGAGGCTTTAACTCAAGTTGCGGAGGAGACTCAAAAGACGTAGGGGAAGGGACACTGGCAATAGACGGAAGTGGCTCAACCCTAGGTCTCCAAGGCAATCTTTCTACAGAGGAGGTAGAATCTAAAACAAGATTCACCTCTACAAATGAATGATCCAGGTCATGGTCCTCGAACCCAAAGTAATTGAGACATGTTTCTAATGGGTCCTTGGACAAAAGATAAGGTATAGCTTCCTCTACCACTTTATCTATGATATCTACAAAAGAACAATCCTCAAAGTTATGAGGTTGATTAGCTGCACTATAAACCTGCAGCCTGGTTTTCATGTTTCCAAAAGACACCTTCATTATGCCAGTCCTACAATGAAGGACTGCATTAGCAGTTGCCAGAAGAGGTCATCCTATTATAACCGGGATTTGAGGCCTAGTAATATCAACAGGCTCCATATCTAGGACGATAAAATCTGCAGGAAAGACAAAAGAATCTATCTTTACCAAAACATCCAGCAGTATCCCTCTAGGTACCTTAGTGGACCTATCTGCAAATTGAAGAATCGTAGGTGTGGTTTGGAGTGTTCCAAGCTCCATTTTGGCGTAAATTGAATATGGAAGAATATTCACACTTGCACCAAAATCGACTAACGCTCTATCAATGAAATGACTTCCTAAGAAGCAAGGGATAGTTGGCGTTCCAGGGTCTTTTCTCTTTATTGGAGCTTGGAATTGGCACACAGCACTTGCTATGTCAACGGGAGCTATGGTTTTTGACAAGTGCACGCGCTCCTTGCGTTGCTGTGTGCACATTTCCTTCAAAAATTTAGCATATGAAGGAATCTGTTTTATGGCATCTAATAGAGGCAAATTAATGTGAACGCTTTTAAATACCTCTAACATATCTGACATGCTAGCCCCTTTCTTCGCTCTCCTCTCAGGCGCAATCAGCGCGGATGGGAATGGGGCTTTTGGCACATAAGATGCCAACGGATCGTCCAAGGCTGCGGGAAAGTTATCCCTCGGAACTTCTGACTCTTTCTCTATTGCAGGTTCTTTCTCTTTTTCTCTCTGTTTCTCCCCAACTCTATTGTCTACCACTTTCCCACTTCTTAAGACTGTAACAGCCTTAACTTCCTCATTACATTGTGGGTTCTGAGAAGTAGAACTCTCAGCTACAAAAGCTCCCTTGGGATTGGCAACAGCCTGGCTCGGGAATTTCCCTTCCTCTCTGCGACTAAATGAAGCCGCTAGTTGACCCATTTGGGTTTCTAACTTGGAAATAGATTGGGAATGGGAATGAGTGAGTTGTGCTGAAGCCTCTAGACTTTTCAGGGTAGGTAGGACTTGTTCCTCAAAACCAGGCGTTCTATGAGGTTGTGGTGGTGGTTGAGTCACAGCTTGACTCTGATACTGGGGTGCAGGTGCTTGAGGAGCACCATAACTGGGGTACTGGGGTTGCATCAGTGGTGGTCTATAGGGTTGACTGACAGCAGGGTTACTGCTATATGTGGGTCTTGCAGGCTGATTAGGATTGGATCCTCTAGGCTGACTAGACCACTGGAAATTTGGGTGAGTCTTCCACCCAGGATTGTAAGTATTGGAATAAGGGTCATTCCTAGGTGGTGCATATCCTTGAGCAGCATTAACCTGCTCTTGGACAAACTCTGGGTACTGGCCTGCCATAGGACAATATGGGGTCTCGTGAGCTGGGTCAGTGCAAATATTACACACCAAGTTGACAGGTTTCACATGGGCTTTTGAAGATTGCCCTTGTGCCGCTATTAACTGGTCAAGCTTTTGAGACAGAGCCTCAACTTGTTTATTTGCCAAAACTTGGGTGTCTACATCATAAATACCGCCCTTTTTGGGAGGTGTTTTCTTCACTAACGCATCGTCACGGTTACCTAAAGACATCGAGGCCATGTGGAAAGAATCCTCACTCAATGCTTCAAATAAAGCCCACATTTCATCCTCACCTTTACTTAAAATAGCTCCCCCACATGCAGATTTCACAGTCTGTGTGTCACCCTCAGTTAAACCTCTAACAAAAGATTCTATGATTTGCCACTTAGGTACATCATGATGGGGGCATAACCTAAGAAGTTCTTTCATTCTTTCCCAGGCTTCATGAAAATATTCCTGTTCATGTTGGACGAAGTTTGTTATACCTCGTCGGATTTCGTGAGTTTTACCGACAGAGTAAAATCTAGACAGGAATAACTTTTGGAGCTGTTCCCAAGTAGTGATAGGGACAGGGGTTTGGAGAGTACAAAGCCAGTGTTTGGCCTTATCTTTTAAGGGAAACGGGAATAGAAACAATTTCAGGGATTCTGGATGGAAACCCTGAATTCGAATAGTAGAACATATCCCTAAAAATTCCTGCAAATGGTCATATGGGTTTTCTCTATCTAACCCATAAAACGTAGGAAGCATCTGGATGGTAGCATGCTTAATCTCATAGATGAGATTCTCAATGTGCGGGATTTGGATACAGGAGGGTGGATTAAAACTATTGGGCATGAAGTGATCCCTAAGAGTTTTAAGACCTTGAGGTGCTTGAATGTTATCTGCAGGTAACATGACAGTGTGTGCAGATGATTCAGCCATATCTAAATGATGCAAAGGTACTGACTCACAGGACTGACTTTGAGAAGCCTTAGCAGCTCTCAGAGTTCTTTCTAATTCAGAGTCTAAAGGAATTACGTTTAATGACAACGACCTTCTACCCCGCATAAAAGAGGTCTCCACAGATAATCACGGAATTATTAAACAAATAGTGAGCAGTTAATCTTTAGCTTTTAATTTGTTATTTTAAGCGCGCGGGAGTGAAGCTCCCAATTCCTGATTTCAGCCACCTGTAGCGAAAATAATAATTAATTATAATATATAGATATTAACAGTATAAAAGAATATAAATATAGTAATATGAACAGTATTAATATTTACGACTTAAATTAAATCCAAATATTCTTTTTAAATAAACCGTAGTTCCCCGGCAACGGCGCCAAAATTTGATCGCTTCAGAGACAAGGGAGATTATTCCTTGTCAGTGATCAAGATTAATTAATTTATAAAACCGCGTGACTGATAATCTCAATTCGATTGTGACTAGTGAGCACGGGTGTCGAACCACTGGGAAATGCAGGTTTATAATAAAAGACTTTTTAGAATTAATTCAAGTGAAAAGAATATTGTTAATTTAATTGGTTGGTGGAAATTGCTCCGATTGGGTCGAAGCGAAAATGCAGTAATTTAATAAAGCTTAGTTAAAAACGCAATTAATTTGGTGGAATGAGTGGAACTTGGGTGAGAAGCCCATTGAATATCAATTATACAATTTATATTATAAAATCCTCAATATAGTAATTATGTATGGTGGTTCTTCCAACTACAAGAAGGAAGTCCCAAAAAGATTATGAATACAGGACCGGCAGGTTTATCCTTGAAAAGAATGGAATATCGCTATCCACCTTAAATGAGGAATAAAGCATGCTGGTTTGTATTCATACCAATAAGAACCATTGCATAATTATATAATTGCAATCACAGATGTACAATTATATGATATTATATTTAGCGATAGTGTGCGGTAAAACCTTCACAACTATGCAATCACATAATACAAATAGAGGGATGTTTATAAAATAGGATTGTATAACGAATCCAACTTCATCCTCACCCAAGCTTGGAGTATTAGCTACACATCAATGGAGGAGAATATCCTTTATCCATGACAAGCTCTAAGGGTTCACGGGATGGAAAAGTAAAATAAAAACAGTAATTAAATGACTGAAGAAATAAGGAAAATTGCAGAAATAAATAAAGAAAATGGAGGAAATAAATAAAGAAAAGGGCTGAAATAAATAAAGAAAAGGGCTTAAGTAAATAAAGAAAATGACAGAAAAAGTAAAGAACAATTCTCAAGTGAGAATTGAGCCATGCATAAAAAGGGAAAATTGCAGAAAAGTAAAGTACGGAAAGTAAAGACTGTGTATTTAAAGAACAATCCTCAAGTGAGAATTGAGCCAGGCATTAAAAGAAAAATTGCAGAAATTGGAAATTGCTGAAAAAGTAAACTGCAGAATAAAATGCAAAATTAAACTGTAACTTGAAGTCTATTTAAAATAGCAGAGTAATGATTCAGAGCGAAAGTCTTGAACCCTCTTAAAGTCGCATATACACTTCTATTTATAGAAGGAAAATGAAAAAGACACAAATGCCCTCGAAAATATCTAAAAATATCAAAGAAGCCCGCAGCCGCCTCATGACTATCGATAGCGAAGATGCGCTATCGATAGAGGCGCTATCGATAGCGCATCCTGGCTATCGATAGACACGTGACATTTTGACTTTTCCTGCTGAGATTCTTTTGCAGACTTCTTCGCACTTCAATGA
>JAESVK010077804.1:0-10795 GCA_017140935.1 Hamamelis virginiana | reverse complement strand
TTGGGCTTAACCTAGAGTGAACTAAGTCATGGAAACACTTCATTTCACTAGGTTTTCCAGTCTTCTTTCCAATGGCAGGGGTCTCATAACTTGATTCCAACGTTTGGTATCAATTAGAGGCCTTTTGCGATAGAGAGTCAGATTTTGCAGATTTGACTCTTAATCACAAAAATTCTAGTGTGGCTATCATAGGTCATTAAAAATCATGGGAACTCTTCCAAGACTTTTTTAAGACCTAATATTAATGAAGTCGATAGGTGGCAAGCTTCAAAAATCCCAGAAACCATTTTTCCTAGATTTTACAAAAGCTATGTGGTTGCTGTCCTAAAAAACAGCAACCAGAAATAATTTCAAAACCATTTTAAAAATTATTCCTTTAATGTAAAAACATGCCAAAACGATTTTAACATATTTATACATTATTAGGCAACATCCCTAAATGATTTTAACAAATTAAAACCATTGATTCATCACATGAATCATTCAATCTCTCAAGAACACAAAAAGTGTTTTTTATAAAACATATTTTATCATGCCTACTATATTCTTCATTTTTCATTTTCAAAAACAATGAAATCATTTTGAAAACTTCATAACCATTTATTAAACATATGAAGAACATTAGGATAATAAAACAAAAATTAAAACAAGGCCATTAGGGTTCCAAACCCATGTGGCCGTGAATGAGGAGAGAGAGAGAGTGAATTAGGGTTAGGGTTAGGGTTAGGGTTTCAACCTAACCTAATCCTATTTTAGGGTTTCCAAAACCACTAAATCATGTTGCCATCTTTTCCCAAATATCAAATTATTCAAAACAAGAAAGAATCAAAATACAAAACAAGAGACTTTCTTAAATTGAAAAACTCAAAATAGGAAATATTGGGTTGTTCTTGTTTGACAATTAAAGAGACTAATTTTACAACAAGAAGTTCCCTAATATGATTTAGGGTTACCTAAACCATTTTGCAGCCACCTTCATCAATCCATTTAGGGTTTTTGAAGAACCCTAAATGTCCATTGTTACATCCTAACAAGAACTCCATTAATATAACAATTTAAACAAATTTAAATTAAGCTTTTTCATGCATCAAGAATTAAAATTAAACACTTTTAATCATTAAATCAAGATCATGAAAATAACTTTAGGGTTTCTTAAACCCATATAGCCGTGACCCTTAGAGGGTATAAACCCTCATGGCCGAAATACTCAAGGGGTGTTAACCCCATGGCCGTGAACCCCTAAAACCCTCAAAACATGTTTTTCACAAAAATCAAACCAAAGTTTACAATTTTCAAAACAAGAACATGATCCAATCATGTTTAGGGTTTATAAAATTTCAAGATTCAAATATATTTATTGATTATAGGGTTACCATAACCCAAATCAAGAATAAAAATATTAAAGAACCAAGTTAGGGTTCAAGAACCCTAATTGCCGAATTGGAGAGGGAGATAGAAGAGAGAGAGAGGACACATACCTTAAGGTTTTGATCATCATCCAAGCATCAACATAACATGGAGATCAAACCCTAACATACTAAACTCAAAACCATTAACCCCCACTAGGTCCGAATTTGAGAGAGAGAGAGAATGAGATAACCCAAAACCTTTTAGAGTTTTTCATTAAAACCTAAACTCAAATCACCATGTGGTTTAATCCCACATGGCCGAACCATATAGAGGCAGCCCCTCATGATGTCGTGACCTTCTAGGTTTTTACCAAAACCCTAGTTGCCATTTTATAAAAGAAATAAAACAATAACAAGGAGGATAAATCTCCATGGCCGAATCCTATATGTGGGTTTTTAAACCACACAAACTTGATTTTAATTTATTATAGCCATTTGATTGCCATCAACAAATACATGACCATGCTTGATTAGGCTCTGATACCACTGAAAGGTTCTGTGAAAACAACAGACATGGATGCGCAGCGGAAGATAGGTAAAACAAAACTTTTTCATTTTACAAAAAAACAATCCATGTTCACTAAACCTCCAAGAATCGATTCAAGCATTAGGTACATGTATATTAAAAACACAAACAATCAAGAATGAATATTCAAACAAAAATAACCTTACTTGATTGTGCTTTCTTCGATGTAGCTTTCCTTCGAGTTTCAAACGGATGAAACCTCCAAAGCGTATCCACACGAGAATAAAACTCCCTAAGCTCTCTAGTCTTCCACAACACTTTGTAGCAAGCTAGAATGGAGAGGGAGAGGAGAGAGAAATTTCAGCCACTAGGGTTCTCTTAACCCTAGAGTGTGTAAAACACTCATATTTATAGACTTTCTCCTCTTTAAGGGGTGTTTGGTTACTAGTGCTAGCATGACCAAACATCCTTGAATAGAGCAATCCTATTCTTGGTTAGTTTTGACTTATAATTAATTAACCTTTAATAATTAAAGTCAAACATAACTCAAAGACAGGATTCCCCTCTCATAAGCTTAAGAAACTCACTTACTCTCTATTGTGTGTGACCCTTTGGGTCCACCCTAACCTAGCAGTGACAGGACATCTCTATGTCTCCCAAAAATAGAAACTTTCTATTTTAAGGTTCAATTGGAACGATTCCAATTTTGCCCTCATTGATAACACTTTATCAATAGGCTTTCACTGGTCATGAGTGACATCTAGCAAAATATCATGACATGCCCTAGGTTTAAGTGAATAGCAGAACTATGTGAACCCTTCATGTTATTTAATCCTTTATCCCCTAATGTCACAGTTAAGATAATAGGTATGGTTTTAGTCAAACCCTATCTTAACAACATGATATCTGTCCCACAAAATATAATCTCAATAAGGTAATCGCAGTGAAACTCTTTTCACTGTTTACCTATCACTCTGGCCAGAGGTTCCCTTTGAGAATTATCTTTGTGAACTTATCCTGACATTCTCTCTCATATAACTGAGAGTGATGATCCCTTATTGCACACTCATCCATCTTCATGCATAACTCACTAAAGCCAATGAGCACCGATTACAACCTTATGGATAAGGCTGTACAAGATACTATCAAACTCTAGCAACCTATGCATAAGACAGCTATGGTGTCTCGGGTCTAAGGACTACCAAATAAATGGACATAATACTAGAATATTCCTTTGACAGAACTACCATAGGAATACTCTTTGTAGATCATGTTCAGTGTACATATTCTCTAATATGCACCCACAGATTAACCTAAGTGTCACTACACTGATAGGAAAGACTACCTATCCTCCATATGAGTTGGTTTAAATCTGTGCTACTCTTCATACGGTTAATTAAATATCCACTTTAATAAACCTTCGAGTAGGAACTCTTTTAGAATAGATGTATATGAGAAATATCAGTCTCTCTATCTCAACACCTTGAGATGCATATTTCTCTTATCATTTATTCATGGACCTTATCATATATGTTAGAACATATTAGATAAGTTAAACCTTCCATATATTATGATAATATGAAACTTAATATGCCCTTTAGGATTGGTTTTAGGGCATACTTCTAACAATCTCCCACTTGCACTAAAGCCAATCACCATAGTATCGTATACTAGTTTTCGTAAGACAAGGCTTTTAACACACACAGGTGTTAAGGCAAAGTAGATTTATGCAAAACCCTTTTGCATATTATTATTTTCAATAATAGTATTAAAACTAAAATTCGCTGCCAACTCTGATGTCCTAGTAAATGAGACCTATGCTTTCAAAAGAAAACAATGTGTACTAGACATTCTATTAGGCAATTTGTAAATGGCTAACCATATAATTTCTTTATATGCAAGTATCTCATTCTTAAACTCCTTTTAAGAACATAATTGTTTCTATTCTGAATCACTATTCTGAATCAATCATCAATATCTGCTAACAACTATTTGCAGCAATTTTGTGATATTGATGTGAGTACATACTTTATAATTATATGAGTCTGATATTTCTCAAATATTCTGCTCACATAATAATCCTTTCAAAAACCATTTTCGAAGAGATTTGAATTCCTATAACGATTATGGAATTATAAATACTACGTTAGTATTTAAAGTATATACTTATAAAGAAAATAATTGATGACTATACTGCTCCCACTAGTCCCTTTTTAAAAACAAGGTAATTTATGTATTAAACCCTTTAATTACATAAAATTTCCTTTCATGTTTTATAAAGGTATAGCTTTTCAACTATTGTGGAAATTATGTTTTCTAATAACTCTTTATTTAAGAAAACTCACCTTTTAAAGTTTTATTTGAAATATCTCATATTATCAAATAATCTTTAAACTCTATCGTTTGACATTTTTAAGGTCTTATAGTGATATGAGATCTATGTAAATATTCTCAATATTACTCTTTTAGTTTTACTTCATATTAATCATTTGAACGTTTCAAATATCTATTACACATGAAGTATAATCAAACTAAAAGTTAGGGTTTATACATCTTATGTATTATCCCTTTAATCTCCATACACTATTATATGCATTTATTCATTGTATTTATAAAGAATTAAGAACATCAATATAATTGCCAGAAAATATCCAAAATATCTAATATTAAAGATAATATGTTTCAAAACATAATATTCAAAACTTAAATAAAACTTCAAAAGAAGTAATTATTACAACTGGCAATAATAAAAGAGTTCTTAAAATTCTTAAATAAATAAGTGAAGAATCAAGCTTCAATGTCAAAGGCATCAACACTTTGATCCTTTCAAACAGTGCAAGCTCGATGTTCACTCGACCTTCTGCTTCCCTTTGTCTCCTACATACAATCACATTGTACAATAAAACACAATTAGGTATCGTATACCATAAGCAGAATACTAATTCGTAATTAGTAAATGAATAAATAACAAGACGTACCACTAGAAGAACCATTCTTCAAAGAGGCGAGGTACTCCTTGCAATTCCTCCTCCAATGACCTGTTTTGCCGCAGTGGAAACACTTTCCCTTTGTGTCCTTTGAATCTTTCTTCTTCACACCTCCTTTTGGTTTAAGATTGGACTTCTTCTTCTTCTTACCCTTGCCCTTGGGCTTGGATTTAGAAGTCGAGGCCCCATCAACAACCAAAGCACTTCCTTTGGAGTCCTTTTTCAAGGTCTCCTCAGCAGTTGACAACATGTTCATCAAGTCAGTCAAAGAGACTTTATCATTCACATCAGACATGTGAAAGTTCATGATGAACGGTTTGTAACTAGCAGGAAGAGAGTGAAGGAGAATATCAGTCCCCATCTCAGAAGAGATATCCACACCTAGATCATGAAGGGCATGGATATTCCGGATCATCTTCAAACAATGCTCATTGACAGATGTTCCTTCTACCATCTTACAAGCAAAGAGCTCACCAACAGTGTTGTACCTTACAACCCTATTTTGTGACTCATAAAGCTCCTTAAGATGTTTGATGATTGCATGTAAGCTATCTATGACCTCATGTTGCCTTTGGAGCTCATTGGTCATCGATGCCATGATATAGCATCTCACTTGCACATCATCCTCGAGCCACTTCTGGTAAGTGTCTCGTTCCTCTTCTGATGCCCCTTCAGGTAGAGCATTAGGGCGTGGAGACTTAAGAACATAGTCGATCTTATCAGCAGACAAAACAATTTTCAGATTTCTCATCCAGTCATTAAAGTTTGGGCCAGTCAAACGATTGTCATCAAGAATACGAGAAAGAGGGTTTAGAGGTGCCATCTACAACAGAAAATAATATAAGTTTCATATTAATAAAACATAAAATTTTTGGTCTTTAATTTCTATGTTTCCTCCCACTATTTTGTTCAAATCCCATACACCCTAAGATGAGACTTGGGAATTTCAAAAGATGAATTTCCATAGCAGGGATTGGGGTCCCATTAAGAATTAGTAACCTCACATGTTAGTTTCTTGGATACTAACCCTTAATGAGTGGATAACTCTTTATCCTAATGCTTCACCTAAGCAAATTCCAATCATCCTTTAGCCTCTAAAATCGTAGTATCCTCACATAATAGTTTCTTGGATAGTACATTTTAGTCAAGTTACACCTACCATTCACATGAGTATGGTCAATTGAATGTGGCATCCCTCACATGTTAGTTTCTTGGTAAGCCCCATTATCGCACCTCATGATATCCTATATGTAACAAGCCGGTTTGAACCTTCACAATGAATGTGTTCCCACATATCTGCAGCCAAACACATCCACCATAAAGACTCACCTTTCTTGTAATGGTAGGAGGCTAGGATAAAGCCCAAAGCTTCTTCCTTACAACTTGATTTTATGAAAATAGGGGTTTTGTAAAAGAGGGTCTCATTTTCATAAATATCCATACATCACATGCATCACAAATATATATCACCATATATAATTAAACAGATTTAGACCCACTTTTATTATTAGTTCTCAATTATCCTCCCACTGTCCTCTGAGAGACTAGGGTAGATTCATTTTGAACATATAATAAATTAGGTCAAGGCCCTAACTAGCATACATCACATATATAAATGGGCCTAGGATAGATTATGGACTTTTAAGGGTGGGTTCAAACTTTGAGCCATAAAAGATGAACCCTTTGTTTATAAGGAGGGTTGGGTGATCGTAATTATAACTATGTAACTATTACATATAAACAAAAATCTTCTTCTAAGATCCTTGATGTGCAAGCCAAGTCATTCCAAAGTCCTTGCTTTCCTCTCGTACATGACTCCACCAGGTTCCTTGAGTCCACCATAATCTTCTTTGAATTACAATATAATAAAAAGAAAGGGATTAAGGAGAAGGGGATTACAGATGTAGAGAGAGGGAAGAGACATGCAAGCCCCAAATAATTACATCACCTGATTTAAACAAATTTAAATACAACCCATTCAAATAAAGCTATCACATCACATGCGGCCAATCACAACTCATTTTAATTGGTCTTTAGTCCATAATCATCCTTTAATAGTTATACATTCACAATGCATAATAAACAAAAGCTACAAAAGCAAAGGCAATGATGGCAAATGGCATATAATTAATTAAAGTCATGTCCTTATTATTATCCTATAATAATAATAATCTCATTATTATTATTATCCTATAATAATAATCAAATCCTTTTAATCGCATTAAAAGAATACCATCATATCCCATATGATGAAAACAAGTTTCTTTCTTCAATATAAATAAAACTCCTAAAAGACACTAATAGGGTTTCAAATATAAAGAATTTAATTTGAGAAATTATTCTCACAATTCCTACCATGCTATTAACACTTTAATAAGCTCAGTAGATTAATCACTATTAACCTACAAAGGTAGAATCAATAATAACTCAAAATAAAATTTCAAAGAAAGAAACAATTTCTATTTTTCAACAGAAATTTCAGAATTCAGCTACTATTTTGGGACCAATCTTTCCTATATTAAAACAACCTTTTAAAATGTGAGAATACTCTATTTCACAAGGATTTTCAGTCCTCTTTCAAATGGCATAGGTCTCATTAAGTAATTCCAACGTTTGGTATCACTTTAAAGTGATTTGTGACTCGAACTCCAAACCATGACAGATTCTGGAAATTCCTCACAAATGACTTTGTTGGGCTTAACCTAGAGTGAACTAAGTCATGGAAACACTTCATTTCACTAGGTTTTCCAGTCTTCTTTCCAATGGCAGGGGTCTCATAACTTGATTCCAACGTTTGGTATCAATTAGAGGCCTTTTGCGATAGAGAGTCAGATTTTGCAGATTTGACTCTTAATCACAAAAATTCTAGTGTGGCTATCATAGGTCATTAAAAATCATGGGAACTCTTCCAAGACTTTTTTAAGACCTAATATTAATGAAGTCGATAGGTGGCAAGCTTCAAAAATCCCAGAAACCATTTTTCCTAGATTTTACAAAAGCTATGTGGTTGCTGTCCTAAAAAACAGCAACCAGAAATAATTTCAAAACCATTTTAAAAATTATTCCTTTAATGTAAAAACATGCCAAAACGATTTTAACATATTTATACATTATTAGGCAACATCCCTAAATGATTTTAACAAATTAAAACCATTGATTCATCACATGAATCATTCAATCTCTCAAGAACACAAAAAGTGTTTTTTATAAAACATATTTTATCATGCCTACTATATTCTTCATTTTTCATTTTCAAAAACAATGAAATCATTTTGAAAACTTCATAACCATTTATTAAACATATGAAGAACATTAGGATAATAAAACAAAAATTAAAACAAGGCCATTAGGGTTCCAAACCCATGTGGCCGTGAATGAGGAGAGAGAGAGAGTGAATTAGGGTTAGGGTTAGGGTTAGGGTTTCAACCTAACCTAATCCTATTTTAGGGTTTCCAAAACCACTAAATCATGTTGCCATCTTTTCCCAAATATCAAATTATTCAAAACAAGAAAGAATCAAAATACAAAACAAGAGACTTTCTTAAATTGAAAAACTCAAAATAGGAAATATTGGGTTGTTCTTGTTTGACAATTAAAGAGACTAATTTTACAACAAGAAGTTCCCTAATATGATTTAGGGTTACCTAAACCATTTTGCAGCCACCTTCATCAATCCATTTAGGGTTTTTGAAGAACCCTAAATGTCCATTGTTACATCCTAACAAGAACTCCATTAATA
Organism: Hamamelis virginiana; assembly: GCA_017140935.1. Taxonomy (NCBI): domain Eukaryota; kingdom Viridiplantae; phylum Streptophyta; class Magnoliopsida; order Saxifragales; family Hamamelidaceae; genus Hamamelis; species Hamamelis virginiana. Next base: position 2,194 of record JAESVK010077804.1, on the reverse strand, counting down.
TAACAATTTAAACAAATTTAAATTAAGCTTTTTCATGCATCAAGAATTAAAATTAAACACTTTTAATCATTAAATCAAGATCATGAAAATAACTTTAGGGTTTCTTAAACCCATATAGCCGTGACCCTTAGAGGGTATAAACCCTCATGGCCGAAATACTCAAGGGGTGTTAACCCCATGGCCGTGAACCCCTAAAACCCTCAAAACATGTTTTTCACAAAAATCAAACCAAAGTTTACAATTTTCAAAACAAGAACATGATCCAATCATGTTTAGGGTTTATAAAATTTCAAGATTCAAATATATTTATTGATTATAGGGTTACCATAACCCAAATCAAGAATAAAAATATTAAAGAACCAAGTTAGGGTTCAAGAACCCTAATTGCCGAATTGGAGAGGGAGATAGAAGAGAGAGAGAGGACACATACCTTAAGGTTTTGATCATCATCCAAGCATCAACATAACATGGAGATCAAACCCTAACATACTAAACTCAAAACCATTAACCCCCACTAGGTCCGAATTTGAGAGAGAGAGAGAATGAGATAACCCAAAACCTTTTAGAGTTTTTCATTAAAACCTAAACTCAAATCACCATGTGGTTTAATCCCACATGGCCGAACCATATAGAGGCAGCCCCTCATGATGTCGTGACCTTCTAGGTTTTTACCAAAACCCTAGTTGCCATTTTATAAAAGAAATAAAACAATAACAAGGAGGATAAATCTCCATGGCCGAATCCTATATGTGGGTTTTTAAACCACACAAACTTGATTTTAATTTATTATAGCCATTTGATTGCCATCAACAAATACATGACCATGCTTGATTAGGCTCTGATACCACTGAAAGGTTCTGTGAAAACAACAGACATGGATGCGCAGCGGAAGATAGGTAAAACAAAACTTTTTCATTTTACAAAAAAACAATCCATGTTCACTAAACCTCCAAGAATCGATTCAAGCATTAGGTACATGTATATTAAAAACACAAACAATCAAGAATGAATATTCAAACAAAAATAACCTTACTTGATTGTGCTTTCTTCGATGTAGCTTTCCTTCGAGTTTCAAACGGATGAAACCTCCAAAGCGTATCCACACGAGAATAAAACTCCCTAAGCTCTCTAGTCTTCCACAACACTTTGTAGCAAGCTAGAATGGAGAGGGAGAGGAGAGAGAAATTTCAGCCACTAGGGTTCTCTTAACCCTAGAGTGTGTAAAACACTCATATTTATAGACTTTCTCCTCTTTAAGGGGTGTTTGGTTACTAGTGCTAGCATGACCAAACATCCTTGAATAGAGCAATCCTATTCTTGGTTAGTTTTGACTTATAATTAATTAACCTTTAATAATTAAAGTCAAACATAACTCAAAGACAGGATTCCCCTCTCATAAGCTTAAGAAACTCACTTACTCTCTATTGTGTGTGACCCTTTGGGTCCACCCTAACCTAGCAGTGACAGGACATCTCTATGTCTCCCAAAAATAGAAACTTTCTATTTTAAGGTTCAATTGGAACGATTCCAATTTTGCCCTCATTGATAACACTTTATCAATAGGCTTTCACTGGTCATGAGTGACATCTAGCAAAATATCATGACATGCCCTAGGTTTAAGTGAATAGCAGAACTATGTGAACCCTTCATGTTATTTAATCCTTTATCCCCTAATGTCACAGTTAAGATAATAGGTATGGTTTTAGTCAAACCCTATCTTAACAACATGATATCTGTCCCACAAAATATAATCTCAATAAGGTAATCGCAGTGAAACTCTTTTCACTGTTTACCTATCACTCTGGCCAGAGGTTCCCTTTGAGAATTATCTTTGTGAACTTATCCTGACATTCTCTCTCATATAACTGAGAGTGATGATCCCTTATTGCACACTCATCCATCTTCATGCATAACTCACTAAAGCCAATGAGCACCGATTACAACCTTATGGATAAGGCTGTACAAGATACTATCAAACTCTAGCAACCTATGCATAAGACAGCTATGGTGTCTCGGGTCTAAGGACTACCAAATAAATGGACATAATACTAGAATATTCCTTTGACAGAACTACCATAGGAATACTCTTTGTAGATCATGTTCAGTGTACATATTCTCTAATATGCACCCACAGATTAACCTAAGTGTCACTACACTGATAGGAAAGACTACCTATCCTCCATATGAGTTGGTT
>JAESVK010077803.1:0-14265 GCA_017140935.1 Hamamelis virginiana | reverse complement strand
TATTATATTATATTTAGCGATAGTGTGCGGTAAACCTTCACAACTATGCAATCACATAATACAAATAAAGGGATGTTTATAAAATAGAATTGAATAAAGAATCCAACTTCATCCTCACCCAAGCTTGGAGTATTAGCTACACATCAATGGAGGAGAATATCCTTTATCCATGACAAGCTCTAAGGGGTCACGGGATGGAGAAAAGTAAAATAAAGCAGAAAGTAAATAACTGAAGTAAATAAAGAAAAAAATGACTAAAAGAAATAAAGAAAATGGCGTAAGTAAATAAACAAAATGGCTTAAATAAATAAAGAAAATGGCGTAAGTAAATAAAGAAAGGGCTTAAATAAATAAAGAAAATGACAATAAAAGTAAATAACAATTCTCAAGTGAGAATTGAGCCATGTATTAAAAAGGAAAATTGCAGAAATTAAAGACTGAATAAGTAAAGAACAATTCTCAAATGAGAATTGAGCCATGCATTAAAAGGAAAATTGCAGAAAAGTAGAAAAGTGCTGAAAAAGTAAATGATCGAATAAAAAGTATAATTGAACTGTAAGATGAAGTCTATTAAAAATGACAGAGTAATGATTCAGAGCAAAAGTCATGAACCCCCTTTAAGTCACCCATACACGTGTATATATAGAATGGAATTACAAAAGACGAAAATGCCTTTGAAATATCTCAAAATATCTAAAACAGCCCACAGCCGCCTCAGGTCTATCGATAGCGAAGTTGGGCTATCGATAGAACTTCTATCGATAGCAAGACTTGGCTATCGGTAGTCATGTTGGCTCTTTGCTTTGAATGTGCAGAAATTCTTCTGCAACCTTTCGCACTTCATTGGCTATCGCTGATCTTTATGAAATGCTTCTCACTTGTGACGATAATCAAGACTTCATGGGTGACGGCTTCGTATTTATATAATCTGCACAGTTTTTTTGTAAAAGAGATTTTAACCAAGTTATACAGATTTTATACAAAACAATGTATTATTACGCAACTATTTATGTAATAGAACACAGTAATACCATATATTGAAAGCATGATTGTGATACAATCACACTCCCCAACTTAGGTTTTGCTAGTCTCTTAGAAAAAAGCTAAACTTCGAAAGATGAAAAACTGAAACTAATAAATTGAAAGGCCACTTTCGCAGGGAATCACGATTGCATTTAGCGTATGCAACAAGCCTTTTAAACCACTAGGTTACCCTAAGTGGACGAGTGCAGTCTCGTGAGGGTTTGCAGAAATGGTACCCACAAACATGAAAGAATAAAAGAATCATGGGATAAAGAATTTAAAGAATAAACAATACTATGTACACATCAAGAGTTTTATCTACAGATATATCAATAACATATTTGAAAATTTTAAACACAGAAAATGTTATCTTTAACAGGTAAATAGCAAGTGTTCAACGTGTAGTGAAGGTGAACTTGATAGAATCAAAATAAACGCAATAAGATTACGAGTATTAACCCTAAATAAGTTTCAACTTCAAATCCTTACTGGTGGTCACTCGCAAAAAATGTTCGCTACGAAAAGGTTAGTAACCCAGAGTCCCAATTGGATACATATAAGTATAATACTCATACATGAAGCTCAGAAACATCAATGGAAGATTAAAGAAACGAAGTCATATATGCATAGATGTGCAGTTCATTCATAAATAAAATTTAAATAAACAAGTAATCACAAGAGAATAGTGCACATAATTTTGAAATAAAAAAAAAGGACTTTATAGGATTGTAATGTATTTGGTTTGTAACAAAAAAAAAAATTGAGACAGCAAAAATAGGATGGTTGATTTATATGTTCAAGGTTGCTACCCTAAACTATCCTATAACCCTATACTAACCCATAATAACTTAAAAACTCTATCCAAAAAGATATCTATAACTCAAAAAGAACAACCCAGACTCAAGACTGAGCATCATCCCTCATCTCAAGATCTGCCATCATCTCTGCCTCACCCTGACCGCGGGCATCATCAGATAACAGATCATCCCCAGGTGGGATGTCAACTCCAGCAGCGGTCTGTGGCTCATCAAATAATGCTCGGTAGATTGGAATAAGTCTCTCCAGCTGAGTAGATTGTAACTGCTGAGTCTCCATAACTGTCCTCAGCCCCTCTAAGACCTGAAGTAACAAGTCCTGAGAACTGGCAGATGATGTAGCTGGCGGAGCAGGTGCAGCAGTAGTCGGAGCTGGTGTAGCTGATGGCTGAGTGGTAGAAGCTGGAGCAGGCTTTGATGGGTCAACGGACTCTGTACGTGGCCTCTTCGGCCGAGCTGCCATACTCCTAGCAATAGTGGTGGGAGTGATAGGTCCCTCACCCCACCTGAGCTGCTCATCAGACTCAACACCCGCACCCAAAGCAAACACTGTAATCATCTGGGGGTACGGCATGTTGTTGCGCGGCTGTGTAAAAATAAAAGTGCGGATCTCGCTGAAAATTAGTAAAGCGATGTCCATCTCGTGGTCGCTGAGAAACTCTAACAACAGCCGCATAGACTCCACGGGGATCTAAGAATCAGTGCCCCTCGCTCTCAAATTGCAGTAAAGCAGCTTATTCATTGCCGCGTAAAATGGGTGCATGTTCCCGGTCGTGAAATGAAGTCCGTCAAATAGAGCGCGGTCCACACACACCATATCTGCACACTGACTCTCTGTCAGCTCCAAATAACTGCTCTCAACCTCGGCAGTCACCGGACGCTCACATCCCAAGTAAGTAGCGATGTCATCCGGGTAATCTCAATAATGCGGCCTCCCACTTCGGGTCTAAGCATCTGGTGCTGATCCTCTGCCATGTGGGCGGATGTGTAAAACTGTCGAACCACATTGGCCATGTAGCCTGCGCCCTTCCTCAGCCAGGTGCTGAGGTGCCTATCCTGAAGTGTCTCTACAAGCAAGCCTTTATGTTTGAAGGCTTTTGGGTCGACGTAGAGCTCGACATTAAAATTTTTCGCTGCGAGAACTAAAGGCCACGGCTTCGGAGCACGTCAGGTCGATAATTTCTTCGGCCCTCCCTCTGTCTGTGTGAAACCCTCGAAGTCTCAAGTCATGCGAGGCTCGCCTATCTCGCCAATCTCAGGGTGCTCAGTGTCAAACACCTCCTCCACATAATGTGAACTCGTAGGAGGCGCACTCGCTGGTGGCTGACTGGAAGGCTGACCTCTAGCAGAGGGTCTCTGAACTGGGGTTGGTGGCACGTCGGACTCAGAACTGTCCGATGAATCAGGCGCTGTACGCTGGGCCTTGCCCCTGCCAGTGGCTGTAGACCTCCTCGATCTCTGTGACGGCGGAGCAGGCTCCTGAAATGCCACGCCCTTCTCTCGGGGCTTACTAGTCGTCTTGAGACGAACCATGGCTCTGTACAAAAATTTACACACACACCCACAGCAGCAGTAAGTACAACTGGTAGTAATAATCACAATACTTCCCTAGTAGCAGCAAATGAACATAAAATAACAAGTGGTCACACACAAGCTATCCTAAGAAACCCATCCACAATTCAGAAATGGCCTATCATCCAGGCATCACCCCAACTCCATACCAGTAAATCAAAATTTACAATCCAATCCTAATATAATACCCACAATAAACACACCCACGTATGCATAATCCAACTAATTACCCCAACCCAAATGTGAGAATTCGTGTAAATTAAAGCAGGGATTTAAAACTTACATGTTGAAGGTTTAGAATGGCGACACGAAGTGGGTTGACCGGAAAAAAAGAAGCTCGCCGGAGTGTGCTTGAAATAGTGAATGACGAATGTAGATAATGAAGAAAAAACTCGTTTCAATCGGTCAGAAGTGTGAAGAATGTTGCGAGGATCGTAACTAAGGTGAGCTTGATCGAAATGGAGGCCTGAGATGGTCGGAAAGTAAGGTTGAAGGTGATAGGTCACGGCGGCAATGGCGGATTCCGGCGAGAATGAAGGTGAAACAGTGGGCAAAAACGCGCGGGGAAGCAGTTTAAAGGCAATTATACGTAATCTCTATCGATAGCGCATCTGCACTATCGATAGCCAAGGTGCTTCTGCCGCAACAAGGTTTTTTATTTTTTTTTTAATTTTGAACTGGCTATCGGTCTATCGATAGCGATACTGGATTTTTGAAAATTTTGAATATTTTATATATATTTTTTTATTTTTTATTATTATTTTTTTTAATATATTCTGACAACCTAATACACATTACTGAACCAGAGACACCTCGTTACCCACGGCTGCTAAGTTATCGAAAAATTTGGCAACTTTTAGGCTCAATTAGGGTACTACGGGGGGTCCTATACTATAGCAATAATATACAAGGCACAAGGACTCGAAAAAGGGCCTTAAATCATTTCTCAAAATTTGCACAATATTCTCGACTGATTAGCAAGTTATTTGCATTCTAAAATACGCACGAATTAAGCATTTACGCAAGATATAACAAATAAGCAATAACCAAGAACTGAACTGAAATGATGAATATTTGAGTCCCAAAATTGATCGAATGGTTCAAAATTTGCATTATTTGTCGCCAGTCTCCACTTTATAAACGGGTTTTTAGCAGATATTCTAATTACAAAATATGAAGATTAAACCAAGTTCGTGCATGTTTAAGAGTTGAATACAGGCTAATCACAGTAAAGTTATATTTAATGTATCGAAAATAGACAAATAGATATGATATAAATGAATGAATAAAACTCACAGTTACAACGTATTTATTTATCAACATTTATACAAGCAATAACTATACAAACCAATGATATAATATGTGCAAAAGAATAAGAAAAATAAAGTATTATATACGTAAAAATTTGAATAAATAAATAAATCAAAACAGAAAATAAAATATACAACCCCTCCCCAACTAGAAGTAGACATTGTCCTCAATGTTGCAAGGATGTCACAACCAGAATAAACTGTAAGGACAAGGGAAATGGGGTGGGGGGGGGGAAACTAAGCTTAACGTCTATAGCCAGACGTGAAATTCCACTCTAGCCAAAATGATAGGTTGGGTCTTCCAAACTGACAGACTCAACTTCCAAACCATCCATAATGCCCTCACTATCGGCTATACCCTCAATCAACGGCTTAAGCCTTTGTCCATTCACAGAGAATGACAAACCAGTTCGAGGATTTCTAATTTCAACAGCACTATGAGGAGCAACTCTAATCACCACAAAGGGTCCATCCCAGCGAGATCTAAGCTTACCAGGAAATAGCCTCAATTTGGAGTTAAACAGCCACACCTTCTGATTAGGTTCAAAAGATTTTCTATTGATGTGTCTGTCATGAAACTCTTTCATTTTGGCTTTAGAGATTTTAGAACTTTCATAAGCCTCGTTCCTAATCTCTTCGAGCTCATTTAATTGAAGCTTGCGGTGGGATCCCGCTTCCTTCATTTCAAAATTAAATTTCCTAATGGCCCAAAGTGCTTTGTGTTCTAGCTCGACAGGGAGGTGACAAGGTTTGCCATAGACTAAACGGTACGGAGACATACCAATAGGGATTTTGAATGCAGTCCTATAGGCCCACAATGTGTCAGTTAAGTGCAATGACCAATCCTTACGATCGGGCCTGACAGTTTTTTCGAGGATATGCTTAATTTCCCTATTCGATACCTCCACTTGCCCGCTAGTCTGAGGATGATACGGGGTTGCAACCTTGTGAGTGATAGAATATTTAGTTACTAAAGTTGTAAAGGGTCGATTATTAAAATGTGACCCTCCATCACTGATGATGGCCCTTGGAAACCCAAACCTAGAGGAAATGTTCTCTTGGAGGAATTTCAAAACCACCTTGTGGTCATTAGTCCTAGTGGCTACTGCTTCTACCCATTTAGACACGTAATCTACAGCCACTAGGATATATTCGAACCCATGCGAAATAGGAAAAGGTCCCATGAAGTCGATGCCCCAAACATCGAAAATTTCGACGATTAAAATAGGGTTAAGAGGCATCATATCTCTTGTAGACATAGAACCTATTCTCTGACAATTCTGGCAGGACCTGCAAAAGTCCAAAGCATCTTTAAATAGAGTGAGCCAGTAGAACCCACATTGCAAGACTTTAGTGGCAGTCTTTTTCCCGCTAAAGTGTCCTCCACATGCTAAAGTGTGGCAGAACTTCAAAACATCTTGCATCTCACCTTCCGGGATACACCTACGTATTACCTGATCAGCACAGTACCTAAAAAGAAGAGGGTCTTCCCAATAATAAAATTTTATCTGAGAAAAGAACCGATCCTTTTCCTGTTTTGACCAAAGAGATTGTACAAGGCCTGTGGCATGATAATTCACGATATGAACATACCAAGGTAAAGTAGAATGAGTGACGGCAAAAAGCTGCTCATCAGGGAAAGAATCCCTAATAGGCATGGGGTCACTCTCTTCTTCAACCACTATCCTGGAAAGATGGAATGCAACGACATTCTCAAACCCTTTTTTATCCCTGATCTCAAAATCAAATTCTTGCAGTAAGAGAATCTACCTAATCAGTTTAGCCTTCGTCTCTTTTTTTGAGAGCAGGTACCGCAACACGGCGTGATCAGACTACACTATGGTCTTCGATCCCCAAAGATAGGATCGGAATTTGTCAAGTGCAAAAACTACGGCAAGCATTTTTTTCTCAGTCGTAGTGTAATTTAACTGAGCATCATTTAAGGTTTTACTTGCATAGTATATAACATATGGGGCCTTATCTACCCTCTGACCTAACACTGCCCCTACAGCAAAATCGGAGGAATCACACTTCAGCTCGAAAGGAAGTGACCAATCAGGAGCTCGCATGATAGGTGCCGAGGTCAACATTAAACGCAACTTATTGAAGGACTCTAAACAGGCTTTATCAAAATTAAAATCCACATCTTTAGCAAGCAGATTGCACATTGGATTTGCTATTTTGCTAAAGTCTTTAATAAAACGCCTGTAAAATCCTACATGTCCAAGAAAGGACCGGATTTGTCTAACGATAGTGGAAGGAGGTAATTTGGCAATTAAGTCAACTTTAGCTTTGTCAACCTCTATCCCCCTACTAGAAACTATGTGCCCAAGCACGATGCCCTCACGAACCATAAAATGGCTATTCTCCCAGCTTAGTACGAGATTAGTCTCACAGCATCTCTTAAGGACTTTTAAGAGATTAGAAAGGCACTCATCAAAAGAAGGACCGAAGAATGAAAAGTCATCCATAAACACTTCCAAATATTCTCTAATCATGTCAGAAAAAATAGATGTCATGCATCTTTGGAAAGTACTCGGGGCATTGCAGAGGCCAAAAGACATACGCCTAAATGCAAATGTCCCAAATGGACAGGTGAATGTAGTCTTCTCCTGATCCTCAGGGTAAACCGCTATTTGGTTATACCCATAATAGCCATCTAAGAAACAATAAAAACTTTGCCCAGATAACCTCTCTAGAATTTGGTTAATGTAAGGCAGTGGGAAGTGGTCTTTCCTGGTCTTGGAATTCAACTTTCTATAGTCTATACAGACTCTCCAACCAGTGGTAGCTCTTGTAGGAACTAAAATACCCTCTTCATTAGCTATCACTGTAATCCCAGACTTTTTAGGAACCAATTGAGTAGGGGAAACCCACTCACTATCAGAAATTGGGTAAATGATACCCGCATCCAATAATTTCAACACTTCTTTTTTAACTACCTCTTTCATATTTGGGTTTAACTTACGTTGGGCATCCCTTGAAGGATTTGCACCTTCCTCAAGATGGATACGGTGCTGGCAGATTGACGGGTCTATAACCTTTAAATCAGTAACCGACCATCCTATGGCTAATCTGTGCTCTTTCAAAACTGATAGCAGCTTACCTTCCTGTTCTAAATTCAGAGTAGATGATATTATAACAGGCAAAGTGTCACTACTACCCAAAAAGGCATACTTGAGATTAGCCGGCAAAGGCTTTAACTCAAGTTGCGGTGGAGACTCAAAAGACATGGGGGATGGGATACTAGCAATGGACGGAAGTGGCTCGACCCTAGGTCTCCAAGGCGTTTTCCCTATGGTGGAGGTAGAATCTAAGACGAGATTCACCTCCAAAAATGAGTGCTCCAAGTCATGGTCCTCGAACCCAATGTAATTAAGGCAAGTTTCTAACGGGTCTTTAGATAGAAGATAAGGTGTAGCTTCCTCTACCACCTTATCTATGATATCTACAAAACAACAATCCTCAAAGTTATGAGGTTGATTAGCTGCACTGTAAACTTGCAGCCTTGTTTTCATGTTTCCAAACGACACCTTCATTATGCCAGTCCTACAGTGAAGGACTGCATTTGCAGTTGCCAAAAGAGGTCTTCCTATTATTACCGGGATTTGAGGCCTATTAATATCAACAGGCTCCATATCTAAGACGATAAAATCTGCAGGAAAGACAAAAGAATCTATCTTTACTAAAACATCCTGCAGTATCCCTCTAGGTACTTTAGTGGACCTATCAGCAAATTGAAGAATAGTAGGTGTGGTTTGAAGTGTTCCAAGCTCCATTTTGGCTTAAACTGAATACGGAATTATATTCACACTTGCGCCAAAATCAACTAACGCTCTATCAATGTAATGACTTCCTAAGAAGCAAGGTATGGTTGGCGTTCTAGGATCTTTTCTCTTAATTGGAGCTTGGAATTGACACACAGCACTAGCAATGTCAACATGAGTGATAGTTTTGGACAAATGAACATGCTCATTGCGTTGTTGTGTGCACATTTCCTTCAAAAATTTAGCATAGGAAGGAATCTGTTTAATGGCATCTAATAGAGGTAGATTTATATGAACACTTTTAAAAACCTCTAACATATCAGACATGCTAGCCCCTTTCTTAGCTCTCCTCTCAGGTGCTACAAGTGCAGATGGAAATGGGGCTTTTGGCACGTAAGAAGCCAATGGATCTTCTAAAGCTGCGGGAAAGTTATCCCTCGAAGCTTCTGACTCTTTCTCTCTTGCAGGTTCTTTTTCTTTTTCTCTCTCTTTCTCCCCAACTTTATTGTCTACCACTTTCCTACTTCTCAAAACTGTAACAGCCTTCACATCCTCGTTACATTGAGGGTTCTGAGAAATAGAACTCTCAGCTAAAAAAGCCCCTTTAGGGTTTGCAACAGCCTGACTCGGAAACTTTCCCTCCTCTCTACGACTGAACGAAGCTGCTAGTTGGTCCATTTGGGTCTCTAATTTTGAAATTGATTGGGAATGGGAATGAGTGAGTTGTGCAGAAGCCTCTAGACTTTTCAGGGTAGCTAAGACTTGTTCCTCAAAACCAGGCGTTCTTAGAGGTTGTGGTGGTTGTTGAGTCACAGCTTGACTCTGGTAATGGGGTGGAGGTGCTTGCGGAGCACCATAGCTTGGGTATTGGGGTTGCATCTGTGGTGGCCTAAATGGCTGAACAACAGCAGGGTTACTGCTGTATGTGGGTCTCATAGGTTGACTAGGATTGGACCATCTCGGTTGACTAGACCACTGAAAATTTGGGTGAGTCTTTCACCAAAGATTGTAAGAATTGGAATATGGGTCATTCGTAGGTGGTGCAAATCCTTGAACAGCATTAACTTGCTCTTGGACAAACTCTGGGTACTGTCCCGCCATGGGACAATACGGGGTCTCGCGAGAAGGGTCAGTGCAAATATTGCACACCAAGTTGACAGGTTTCACATGGGCTTTAGAAGATTGTCCTTGTGCAGCTATTAATTGGTTATGTTTATGAGACAAAGCCTCTACTTGTTTGTTTGCCAGAGCTTGGGGATCCACATCATAAATACCACCCTTTTTGGGAGGATTTTTCTTAACTAAAGAGTCATCACGGTTACCTAAAGACATCGAGGCCATATGGAAAGAATCCTCACTCAATGCTTCAAATAAAGCCCACATTTCATCCTCTCCCTTGCTCAATATTGCTCCCCCACAGGCAGATTTCACAGTCTGCGTGTCACCCTCAGTTAGACCTCTAACAAAAGACTATGATTTGCCACTTAGGTACTGATTGCTCGCAATCATATGCTCTAATTTCATAGTCGTTATACCTAATTGCACTATAATGGTGGCGTAATTCGATAGGTTTTGTTAAGATAGTCATTTATGTTGTTTTCGTGTGCATTGTAGGTTTTTGGCCTTTTTACAGCCCAATTTCGCTTTCCGGTGAAGCGCGACTCGCAGTCAAAGGATGGGACAGCGTTGAGGGAGCATTGAGCACCAGCCTGAGGCTTTTCTGAGAATTTTTGGTCATCTATCGATAGATGCATGAAGCTATCGATAGATGACAGTCACTGCATGTCAATAAAATCATCTCGTGGAAGATCTATCTATAGGCAAAATGTCCTATCGATAGATGTCAACTGCTGTTTCGCATTTTGGAAATTCACATTTTGGAGCTATCGATAGGAGGTGATGCATATCGATAGATGTCAGCTTCTGCATCTTTTCATTTTGGAATTTAATTGGAGATCTATCGATAGGTGCTGCAGCGTATCGATACATGGCAGTTTCTGACCTCTCAAATCCGGCAACATTTCGATCATCTATCGATAGCGCATTGGGTATGTATCGATAGGTGACCCTTCCAGTTCCATGGCGATTCAAGGTTTCGTAATCTCTATCGATAGGCGTTCGACCGCTATCGCTAGAGATTCTTCGTTGAAGCTTCTTCGCAGCCTATCTTCGCAACCTCTATCGATAGGTGCATTGCACGCTATCGATAGGAGGCTGCCTGCTCCGAATTTAAGGCTTAGTTTTAATGTAATAATTGTGGGTTTGAAGGATATTTTGGTCATTTTGCTCCTTGACTTTTAGGGGAGTATAAATGCCAGCTTTATTATGAGAGAGAGAAGCTTCCTTTTTGTTTTCTAGTCCATAAAGTTAGGGTTTGTTTGTTTGTGCTTTTCTTGGCACTTTCTAGGTAGCCAATCACCATCCATTCCACTCTAAATAGGCTCAAGTTTGGCTATGATGGGGAGGAGCATCTACGGATTGCCGATCTACATTATGGCCGGCTAGGTCATCCGGTGATGGGGTTAGGCAAGGATTTTGGGTGAGGTTTTTAGTCACCATTTTGTAATTAATGTTATTTAATGTTGGGATAGACTTGTATTTGAGAGCCTTGAGCTTTGAACCATTTTTATCTCAATATGTTTTAGTTTTCTGTGTTTGTTATTACGTACAAATACAAGTGGTATTCACTTTAATGAATGATTGAGTTAATGATGGTTTGATTGTTAGCATAGGTTATGCATTATCACTGAGATTTTGATAGTTTATGGCTTATGATTAATCGTTATACACTTGATCATTCATATCATTTTGGTTAACCTATTCTTGTAGTTTGGGTTACCATTATCCCATATTAAATAGCATTTCATATTACAAGTGGTGATTATTGACTTGCCCTAATCGGAACCAACCCCCATTACCTTTCTCCATTTTATCTTATTTTACTTTAATCTAGAGCGTCTTCAATTTCTTGTTAGGACCTTAAACAACATCAAATCATTCAACTTTGAATCTCAATCACTAGTATAGCTTTTTATATACTTTTAACTTGATTCAATCAAATTCTCTGTGGACGACCCGCACTCACTCTAACTTTACGAATTGAGGTTAAATTTCCGTTGAGTGTGGTATTTATAAATCTTTTAAATCTTGGCGCGTGGCGAGGAATTAACCTCCCTCGCCGTGGCGCGACCAAATTTTGGCGCCGTTGCCGGGGAATTGTGCGTTGAATTAAATTGAAGTTTTAAGGAATTATTCTAGATTGTAATTAGCAAATCTTTCTTGTTTATAATATTTTCTTTTTCTTTCGTAGCTTTTATCTACTTGTCTTTATTTCAGGTTACTATATCTAGGTACTATCACCTGCCGAGCTTGCGCGCTAAAAAGCCCTTGAAGGCTAAAATTTGCTAAATTTTTGCTAAACAGGTTGGATAGGACCGCATAAAGATTAACAACCTGGAACGAGGGGAGTTTTCTTAGCTCTTTTTATTCTTTCGATAATTATTCAATTCTTTCATTCATTGCATTCATTAAGCATATTGTGGGAGGGTTGTAGAGCTGCATGCACGGTAGGCATTCCCTATCTCAGGAGTTACACCCTTTGGACCTTGACCTAGAGCACACTTTGAGAGCCGCTAGGGCTGCTCGTCGAAATACTCAAGAGTCCCCACCAGTCATTGACGTAGAAATGGCCAATGCTTTAGGAAATAATGGAGGTGGAGCTGCCCAGCAGAATCCACCGCAACGAGTCCCACCTGTGTTGTTGCGTGACCACTTCATGCCTAACACTTTCAGTCCCCCATCCTGCATTCAAGTCCCAAATATAGAGGAGCTGACCTACGAGATTAAACAGCAAACTATCCAGATGCTCCCTACCTTTTATGGGTTAGATCGTGAGAACCCGTACGATCATTTGACTGAATTTGTTAACATCTGCAGCACAATTAGGATTAGAGATTTCCCTCAAGAGTCTCTACGCCTGTTCCGTTCCCTTTTTCTTTGAAGGACAAAGCCAAGCATTGGCTTACGTTCCTTGAACCACCTAGGCCTGTAACCACTTGGGAGGAGCTTCAAAGGCTTTTCCTGGCCCGATATTACTCCATAGGCAAGACCTCCCAGATGCGCCATAGCATTACCCACTTCACCCAAATCGAGGGGGAGTCCTTTCATGAGTCTTAGAAGAGATTAAAGGAGTTGATTAGACTTTGCCCACACCATGATATCCCCAAGTGGCAAATAGTGCAATCTTTTCTTAAAGGATTGAGAGAGCGGGATAGGCAATTAGTCCACTCGGCTTGTGGAGGGTCTGTGTTGAGGAAGAGTGACCATGAAGTTTGGGCATTGTTTGAGACTATGAGTGAGGATTCCTATCATATGGAATCCATGGGTTTGTCTGAGAGAGAGAGAACTGCACCAACACCATCCTCCTCTTCATCTAAGAAAGGAGGCATTTATGAGATTGAGCAAACCACTTCTTCCAATCAAAACATTGAGGTGTTGTCCAAAAAACTAGACCAACTCATAGCTGTTCATGAGAAGCCTTCCAAGGCCATGAGTTTTCTCTATCTAACCCATAGAAAGTAGGAAGCATCTGAATGGTAGCATGCTTAATCTCGTAGATGAGATTCTCAATGTGTGGGATTTGTATACAGGAGGGTGGATTAAAACTGTTAGGCATAAAGTGATCCCTAAGAGTTTTTAGACCTGGTGGGGCTTGAATATTCTCTGTAGGTAGCATCACATTTCGCGCAGATGATTCAACCATTTCTAAATTATGCAAAGGTACGGACTCACTGGACTGTCTTTGAGAGGCTCTAGTAGCTCTCGGAGTTCTTTATAATTCAGAGTCTATAGGTATTATGTTTAAAGACAACGACCTTCTACCCCGCATAAAATAAGGTCTCCACAGATAATCAAGGAATTATACAGCAAATGGTGAACAATTTAGCTTTAGCTTTTAATTGTGATTTTAAGCGCGCGGGAGTGAAGCTCCCAATTCCTGATTTCAGCAACCTGTAATTAGAGATAGAAAAATGAATAAATAATAAATATATTAATATATATAAACAGTATAAAAGAATGTATCTTAAGTAATATTAACAGTATTAATATTTACGACTAAAATTAAGTCCAATAGTTTCTTTTTAAGTAAACCGTAATATTCCCCGGCAACGGCGCCAAAATTTGATCGTCTGGGAACAAGGGAGATTATTCCTTGTTAATGATCAAGATTAATATATTTATAAAACCGCGTGATTGTTAATCTCAATTCAATTGTGATTAGTGAGCACGGGTGTCGAACCACTGGGAAATATGTAGATTTAAAGTGAAAAAAAAAAAACTATTAGAATTAATTAAAGTGAAAGAATAGTGTCGAATTAATTTGGTGGTGAAAAGAGCTTCAATTGGGTTGAAGCTAAATTACTGAATTTAACAAAGCTGATTTAAAAACGCGATTAGTTAATGGAATGAGCGGAACTTGGGTGAGAAGTCCATTGAATATCAAATATGCAATTCAGTTATAAAATCCACGATATAGTAATTATGTATGGTGGTTCATCCAACTACAAGAAGGAACCCCAAAAAGATGATGAATACAGGACTGGCAGGTTTATCCTTGAAAAGAATGGAATATCACTATCCACCTTAATTAGGGATAAAGCATCCTGGTTTGTATTCATCCCAATAAGTACCATTGCATAATTATATAATTGCAATCACAGATATACAATTCTATTATATTATATTTAGCGATAGTGTGCGGTAAACCTTCACAACTAT
>JAESVK010077799.1:0-10798 GCA_017140935.1 Hamamelis virginiana | reverse complement strand
TTGGGCTTAACCTAGAGTGAACTAAGTCATGGAAACACTTCATTTCACTAGGTTTTCCAGTCTTCTTTCCAATGGCAGGGGTCTCATAACTTGATTCCAACGTTTGGTATCAATTAGAGGCCTTTTGCGATAGAGAGTCAGATTTTGCAGATTTGACTCTTAATCACAAAAATTCTAGTGTGGCTATCATAGGTCATTAAAAATCATGGGAACTCTTCCAAGACTTTTTTAAGACCTAATATTAATGAAGTCGATAGGTGGCAAGCTTCAAAAATCCCAGAAACCATTTTTCCTAGATTTTACAAAAGCTATGTGGTTGCTGTCCTAAAAAACAGCAACCAGAAATAATTTCAAAACCATTTTAAAAATTATTCCTTTAATGTAAAAACATGCCAAAACGATTTTAACATATTTATACATTATTAGGCAACATCCCTAAATGATTTTAACAAATTAAAACCATTGATTCATCACATGAATCATTCAATCTCTCAAGAACACAAAAAGTGTTTTTTATAAAACATATTTTATCATGCTTACTATATTCTTCATTTTTCATTTTCAAAAACAATGAAATCATTTTGAAAACTTCATAACCATTTATTAAACATATGAAGAACATTAGGATAATAAAACAAAAATTAAAACAAGGCCATTAGGGTTCCAAACCCATGTGGCCGTGAATGAGGAGAGAGAGAGAGTGAATTAGGGTTAGGGTTAGGGTTAGGGTTTCAACCTAACCTAATCCTATTTTAGGGTTTCCAAAACCACTAAATCATGTTGCCATCTTTTCCCAAATATCAAATTATTCAAAACAAGAAAGAATCAAAATACAAAACAAGAGACTTTCTTAAATTGAAAAACTCAAAATAGGAAATATTGGGTTGTTCTTGTTTGACAATTAAAGAGACTAATTTTACAACAAGAAGTTCCCTAATATGATTTAGGGTTACCTAAACCATTTTGCAGCCACCTTCATCAATCCATTTAGGGTTTTTGAAGAACCCTAAATGTCCATTGTTACATCCTAACAAGAACTCCATTAATATAACAATTTAAACAAATTTAAATTAAGCTTTTTCATGCATCAAGAATTAAAATTAAACACTTTTAATCATTAAATCAAGATCATGAAAATAACTTTAGGGTTTCTTAAACCCATATAGCCGTGACCCTTAGAGGGTATAAACCCTCATGGCCGAAATACTCAAGGGGTGTTAACCCCATGGCCGTGAACCCCTAAAACCCTCAAAACATGTTTTTCACAAAAATCAAACCAAAGTTTACAATTTTCAAAACAAGAACATGATCCAATCATGTTTAGGGTTTATAAAATTTCAAGATTCAAATATATTTATTGATTATAGGGTTACCATAACCCAAATCAAGAATAAAAATATTAAAGAACCAAGTTAGGGTTCAAGAACCCTAATTGCCGAATTGGAGAGGGAGATAGAAGAGAGAGAGAGGACACATACCTTAAGGTTTTGATCATCATCCAAGCATCAACATAACATGGAGATCAAACCCTAACATACTAAACTCAAAACCATTAACCCCCACTAGGTCCGAATTTGAGAGAGAGAGAGAATGAGATAACCCAAAACCTTTTAGAGTTTTTCATTAAAACCTAAACTCAAATCACCATGTGGTTTAATCCCACATGGCCGAACCATATAGAGGCAGCCCCTCATGATGTCGTGACCTTCTAGGTTTTTACCAAAACCCTAGTTGCCATTTTATAAAAGAAATAAAACAATAACAAGGAGGATAAATCTCCATGGCCGAATCCTATATGTGGGTTTTTAAACCACACAAACTTGATTTTAATTTATTATAGCCATTTGATTGCCATCAACAAATACATGACCATGCTTGATTAGGCTCTGATACCACTGAAAGGTTCTGTGAAAACAACAGACATGGATGCGCAGCGGAAGATAGGTAAAACAAAACTTTTTCATTTTACAAAAAAACAATCCATGTTCACTAAACCTCCAAGAATCGATTCAAGCATTAGGTACATGTATATTAAAAACACAAACAATCAAGAATGAATATTCAAACAAAAATAACCTTACTTGATTGTGCTTTCTTCGATGTAGCTTTCCTTCGAGTTTCAAACGGATGAAACCTCCAAAGCGTATCCACACGAGAATAAAACTCCCTAAGCTCTCTAGTCTTCCACAACACTTTGTAGCAAGCTAGAATGGAGAGGGAGAGGAGAGAGAAATTTCAGCCACTAGGGTTCTCTTAACCCTAGAGTGTGTAAAACACTCATATTTATAGACTTTCTCCTCTTTAAGGGGTGTTTGGTTACTAGTGCTAGCATGACCAAACATCCTTGAATAGAGCAATCCTATTCTTGGTTAGTTTTGACTTATAATTAATTAACCTTTAATAATTAAAGTCAAACATAACTCAAAGACAGGATTCCCCTCTCATAAGCTTAAGAAACTCACTTACTCTCTATTGTGTGTGACCCTTTGGGTCCACCCTAACCTAGCAGTGACAGGGACATCTCTATGTCTCCCAAAAATAGAAACTTTCTATTTTAAGGTTCAATTGGAACGATTCCAATTTTGCCCTCATTGATAACACTTTATCAATAGGCTTTCACTGGTCATGAGTGACATCTAGCAAAATATCATGACATACCCTAGGTTTAAGTGAATAGCAGAACTATGTGAACCCTTCATGTTATTTAATCCTTTATCCCCTAATGTCACAGTTAAGATAATAGGTATGGTTTTAGTCAAACCCTATCTTAACAACATGATATCTGTCCCACAAAATATAATCTCAATAAGGTAATCGCAGTGAAACTCTTTTCACTGTTTACCTATCACTCTGGCCAGAGGTTCCCTTTGAGAATTATCTTTGTGAACTTATCCTGACATTCTCTCTCATATAACTGAGAGTGATGATCCCTTATTGCACACTCATCCATCTTCATGCATAACTCACTAAAGCCAATGAGCACCGATTACAACCTTATGGATAAGGCTGTACAAGATACTATCAAACTCTAGCAACCTATGCATAAGACAGCTATGGTGTCTCGGGTCTAAGGACTACCAAATAAATGGACATAATACTAGAATATTCCTTTGACAGAACTACCATAGGAATACTCTTTGTAGATCATGTTCAGTGTACATATTCTCTAATATGCACCCACAGATTAACCTAAGTGTCACTACACTGATAGGAAAGACTACCTATCCTCCATATGAGTTGGTTTAAATCTGTGCTACTCTTCATACGGTTAATTAAATATCCACTTTAATAAACCTTCGAGTAGGAACTCTTTTAGAATAGATGTATATGAGAAATATCAGTCTCTCTATCTCAACACCTTGAGATGCATATTTCTCTTATCATTTATTCATGGACCTTATCATATATGTTAGAACATATTAGATAAGTTAAACCTTCCATATATTATGATAATATGAAACTTAATATGCCCTTTAGGATTGGTTTTAGGGCATACTTCTAACAATCTCCCACTTGCACTAAAGCCAATCACCATAGTATCGTATACTAGTTTTCGTAAGACAAGGCTTTTAACACACACAGGTGTTAAGGCAAAGTAGATTTATGCAAAACCCTTTTGCATATTATTATTTTCAATAATAGTATTAAAACTAAAATTCGCTGCCAACTCTGATGTCCTAGTAAATGAGACCTATGCTTTCAAAAGAAAACAATGTGTACTAGACATTCTATTAGGCAATTTGTAAATGGCTAACCATATAATTTCTTTATATGCAAGTATCTCATTCTTAAACTCCTTTTAAGAACATAATTGTTTCTATTCTGAATCACTATTCTGAATCAATCATCAATATCTGCTAACAACTATTTGCAGCAATTTTGTGATATTGATGTGAGTACATACTTTATAATTATATGAGTCTGATATTTCTCAAATATTCTGCTCACATAATAATCCTTTCAAAAACCATTTTCGAAGAGATTTGAATTCCTATAACGATTATGGAATTATAAATACTACGTTAGTATTTAAAGTATATACTTATAAAGAAAATAATTGATGACTATACTGCTCCCACTAGTCCCTTTTTAAAAACAAGGTAATTTATGTATTAAACCCTTTAATTACATAAAATTTCCTTTCATGTTTTATAAAGGTATAGCTTTTCAACTATTGTGGAAATTATGTTTTCTAATAACTCTTTATTTAAGAAAACTCACCTTTTAAAGTTTTATTTGAAATATCTCATATTATCAAATAATCTTTAAACTCTATCGTTTGACATTTTTAAGGTCTTATAGTGATATGAGATCTATGTAAATATTCTCAATATTACTCTTTTAGTTTTACTTCATATTAATCATTTGAACGTTTCAAATATCTATTACACATGAAGTATAATCAAACTAAAAGTTAGGGTTTATACATCTTATGTATTATCCCTTTAATCTCCATACACTATTATATGCATTTATTCATTGTATTTATAAAGAATTAAGAACATCAATATAATTGCCAGAAAATATCCAAAATATCTAATATTAAAGATAATATGTTTCAAAACATAATATTCAAAACTTAAATAAAACTTCAAAAGAAGTAATTATTACAACTGGCAATAATAAAAGAGTTCTTAAAATTCTTAAATAAATAAGTGAAGAATCAAGCTTCAATGTCAAAGGCATCAACACTTTGATCCTTTCCAAACAGTGCAAGCTCGATGTTCACTCGACCTTCTGCTTCCCTTTGTCTCCTACATACAATCACATTGTACAATAAAACACAATTAGGTATCGTATACCATAAGCAGAATACTAATTCGTAATTAGTAAATGAATAAATAACAAGACGTACCACTAGAAGAACCATTCTTCAAAGAGGCGAGGTACTCCTTGCAATTCCTCCTCCAATGACCTGTTTTGCCGCAGTGGAAACACTTTCCCTTTGTGTCCTTTGAATCTTTCTTCTTCACACCTCCTTTTGGTTTAAGATTGGACTTCTTCTTCTTCTTACCCTTGCCCTTGGGCTTGGATTTAGAAGTCGAGGCCCCATCAACAACCAAAGCACTTCCTTTGGAGTCCTTTTTCAAGGTCTCCTCAGCAGTTGACAACATGTTCATCAAGTCAGTCAAAGAGACTTTATCATTCACATCAGACATGTGAAAGTTCATGATGAACGGTTTGTAACTAGCAGGAAGAGAGTGAAGGAGAATATCAGTCCCCATCTCAGAAGAGATATCCACACCTAGATCATGAAGGGCATGGATATTCCGGATCATCTTCAAACAATGCTCATTGACAGATGTTCCTTCTACCATCTTACAAGCAAAGAGCTCACCAACAGTGTTGTACCTTACAACCCTATTTTGTGACTCATAAAGCTCCTTAAGATGTTTGATGATTGCATGTAAGCTATCTATGACCTCATGTTGCCTTTGGAGCTCATTGGTCATCGATGCCATGATATAGCATCTCACTTGCACATCATCCTCGAGCCACTTCTGGTAAGTGTCTCGTTCCTCTTCTGATGCCCCTTCAGGTAGAGCATTAGGGCGTGGAGACTTAAGAACATAGTCGATCTTATCAGCAGACAAAACAATTTTCAGATTTCTCATCCAGTCATTAAAGTTTGGGCCAGTCAAACGATTGTCATCAAGAATACGAGAAAGAGGGTTTAGTGGTGCCATCTACAACAGAAAATAATATAAGTTTCATATTAATAAAACATAAAATTTTTGGTCTTTAATTTCTATGTTTCCTCCCACTATTTTGTTCAAATCCCATACACCCTAAGATGAGACTTGGGAATTTCAAAAGATGAATTTCCATAGCAGGGATTGGGGTCCCATTAAGAATTAGTAACCTCACATGTTAGTTTCTTGGATACTAACCCTTAATGAGTGGATAACTCTTTATCCTAATGCTTCACCTAAGCAAATTCCAATCATCCTTTAGCCTCTAAAATTATAGTATCCTCACATAATAGTTTCTTGGATAGTACATTTTAGTCAAGTTACACCTACCATTCACATGAGTATGGTCAATTGAATGTGGCATCCCTCACATATCAGTTTCTTGGTAAGCCCCATTATCGCACCTCATGATATCCTATATGTAACAAGCCGGTTTGAACCTTCACAATAAATGTGTTCCCACATATCTGCAGCCAAACACATCCACCATAAAGACTCACCTTTCTTGTAATGGTAGGAGGCTAGGATAAAGCCCAAAGCTTCTTCCTTACAACTTGATTTTATGAAAATAGGGGTTTTGTAAAAGAGGGTCTCATTTTCATAAATATCCATACATCACATGCATCATAAATATATATCACCATATATAATTAAACAGATTTAGACCCACTTTTATTATTAGTTCTCAATTATCCTCCCACTGTCCTCTGAGAGACTAGGGTAGATTCATTTTGAACATATAATAAATTAGGTCAAGGCCCTAACTAGCATACATCACATATATAAATGGGCCTAGGATAGATTATGGACTTTTAAGGGTGGGTTCAAACTTTGAGCCATAAAAGATGAACCCTTTGTTTATAAGGAGGGTTGGGTGATCGTAATTATAACTATGTAACTATTACATATAAACAAAAATCTTCTTCTAAGATCCTTGATGTGCAAGCCAAGTCATTCCAAAGTCCTTGCTTTCCTCTCGTACATGACTCCACCAGGTTCCTTGAGTCCACCATAATCTTCTTTGAATTACAATATAATAAAAAGAAAGGGATTAAGGAGAAGGGGATTACAGATGTAGAGAGAGGGAAGAGACATGCAAGCCCCAAATAATTACATCACCTGATTTAAACAAATTTAAATACAACCCATTCAAATAAAGCTATCACATCACATGCGGCCAATCACAACTCATTTTAATTGGTCTTTAGTCCATAATCATCCTTTAATAGTTATACATTCACAATGCATAATAAACAAAAGCTACAAAAGCAAAGGCAATGATGGCAAATGGCATATAATTAATTAAAGTCATGTCCTTATTATTATCCTATAATAATAATAATCTCATTATTATTATTATCCTATAATAATAATCAAATCCTTTTAATCGCATTAAAAGAATACCATCATATCCCATATGATGAAAACAAGTTTCTTTCTTCAATATAAATAAAACTCCTAAAAGACACTAATAGGGTTTCAAATATAAAGAATTTAATTTGAGAAATTATTCTCACAATTCCTACCATGCTATTAACACTTTAATAAGCTCAGTAGATTAATCACTATTAACCTACAAAGGTAGAATCAATAATAACTCAAAATAAAATTTCAAAGAAAGAAACAATTTCTATTTTTCAACAGAAATTTCAGAATTCAGCTACTATTTTGGGACCAATCTTTCCTATATTAAAACAACCTTTTAAAATGTGAGAATACTCTATTTCACAAGGATTTTCAGTCCTCTTTCAAATGGCATAGGTCTCATTAAGTAATTCCAACGTTTGGTATCACTTTAAAGTGATTTGTGACTCGAACTCCAAACCACAGCAGATTCTGGAAATTCCTCACAAATGACTTTATTGGGCTTAACCTAGAGTGAACTAAGTCATGGAAACACTTCATTTCACTAGGTTTTCCAGTCTTCTTTCCAATGGCAGGGGTCTCATAACTTGATTCCAACGTTTGGTATCAATTAGAGGCCTTTTGCGATAGAGAGTCAGATTTTGCAGATTTGACTCTTAATCACAAAAATTCTAGTGTGGCTATCATAGGTCATTAAAAATCATGGGAACTCTTCCAAGACTTTTTTAAGACCTAATATTAATGAAGTCGATAGGTGGCAAGCTTCAAAAATCCCAGAAACCATTTTTCCTAGATTTTACAAAAGCTATGTGGTTGCTGTCCTAAAAAACAGCAACCAGAAATAATTTCAAAACCATTTTAAAAATTATTCCTTTAATGTAAAAACATGCCAAAACGATTTTAACATATTTATACATTATTAGGCAACATCCCTAAATGATTTTAACAAATTAAAACCATTGATTCATCACATGAATCATTCAATCTCTCAAGAACACAAAAAGTGTTTTTTATAAAACATATTTTATCATGCTTACTATATTCTTCATTTTTCATTTTCAAAAACAATGAAATCATTTTGAAAACTTCATAACCATTTATTAAACATATGAAGAACATTAGGATAATAAAACAAAAATTAAAACAAGGCCATTAGGGTTCCAAACCCATGTGGCCGTGAATGAGGAGAGAGAGAGAGTGAATTAGGGTTAGGGTTAGGGTTAGGGTTTCAACCTAACCTAATCCTATTTTAGGGTTTCCAAAACCACTAAATCATGTTGCCATCTTTTCCCAAATATCAAATTATTCAAAACAAGAAAGAATCAAAATACAAAACAAGAGACTTTCTTAAATTGAAAAACTCAAAATAGGAAATATTGGGTTGTTCTTGTTTGACAATTAAAGAGACTAATTTTACAACAAGAAGTTCCCTAATATGATTTAGGGTTACCTAAACCATTTTGCAGCCACCTTCATCAATCCATTTAGGGTTTTTGAAGAACCCTAAATGTCCATTGTTACATCCTAACAAGAACTCCATTAATATAACAATTTAAACAAATTTAAATTAAGCTTTTTCATGCATCAAGAATTAAAATTAAACACTTTTAATCATTAAATCAAGATCATGAAAATAACTTTAGGGTTTCTTAAACCCATATAGCCGTGACCCTTAGAGGGTATAAACCCTCATGGCCGAAATACTCAAGGGGTGTTAACCCCATGGCCGTGAACCCCTAAAACCCTCAAAACATGTTTTTCACAAAAATCAAACCAAAGTTTACAATTTTCAAAACAAGAACATGATCCAATCATGTTTAGGGTTTATAAAATTTCAAGATTCAAATATATTTATTGATTATAGGGTTACCATAACCCAAATCAAGAATAAAAATATTAAAGAACCAAGTTAGGGTTCAAGAACCCTAATTGCCGAATTGGAGAGGGAGATAGAAGAGAGAGAGAGGACACATACCTTAAGGTTTTGATCATCATCCAAGCATCAACATAACATGGAGATCAAACCCTAACATACTAAACTCAAAACCATTAACCCCCACTAGGTCCGAATTTGAGAGAGAGAGAGAATGAGATAACCCAAAACCTTTTAGAGTTTTTCATTAAAACCTAAACTCAAATCACCATGTGGTTTAATCCCACATGGCCGAACCATATAGAGGCAGCCCCTCATGATGTCGTGACCTTCTAGGTTTTTACCAAAACCCTAGTTGCCATTTTATAAAAGAAATAAAACAATAACAAGGAGGATAAATCTCCATGGCCGAATCCTATATGTGGGTTTTTAAACCACACAAACTTGATTTTAATTTATTATAGCCATTTGATTGCCATCAACAAATACATGACCATGCTTGATTAGGCTCTGATACCACTGAAAGGTTCTGTGAAAACAACAGACATGGATGCGCAGCGGAAGATAGGTAAAACAAAACTTTTTCATTTTACAAAAAAACAATCCATGTTCACTAAACCTCCAAGAATCGATTCAAGCATTAGGTACATGTATATTAAAAACACAAACAATCAAGAATGAATATTCAAACAAAAATAACCTTACTTGATTGTGCTTTCTTCGATGTAGCTTTCCTTCGAGTTTCAAACGGATGAAACCTCCAAAGCGTATCCACACGAGAATAAAACTCCCTAAGCTCTCTAGTCTTCCACAACACTTTGTAGCAAGCTAGAATGGAGAGGGAGAGGAGAGAGAAATTTCAGCCACTAGGGTTCTCTTAACCCTAGAGTGTGTAAAACACTCATATTTATAGACTTTCTCCTCTTTAAGGGGTGTTTGGTTACTAGTGCTAGCATGACCAAACATCCTTGAATAGAGCAATCCTATTCTTGGTTAGTTTTGACTTATAATTAATTAACCTTTAATAATTAAAGTCAAACATAACTCAAAGACAGGATTCCCCTCTCATAAGCTTAAGAAACTCACTTACTCTCTATTGTGTGTGACCCTTTGGGTCCACCCTAACCTAGCAGTGACAGGGACATCTCTATGTCTCCCAAAAATAGAAACTTTCTATTTTAAGGTTCAATTGGAACGATTCCAATTTTGCCCTCATTGATAACACTTTATCAATAGGCTTTCACTGGTCATGAGTGACATCTAGCAAAATATCATGACATACCCTAGGTTTAAGTGAATAGCAGAACTATGTGAACCCTTCATGTTATTTAATCCTTTATCCCCTAATGTCACAGTTAAGATAATAGGTATGGTTTTAGTCAAACCCTATCTTAACAACATGATATCTGTCCCACAAAATATAATCTCAATAAGGTAATCGCAGTGAAACTCTTTTCACTGTTTACCTATCACTCTGGCCAGAGGTTCCCTTTGAGAATTATCTTTGTGAACTTATCCTGACATTCTCTCTCATATAACTGAGAGTGATGATCCCTTATTGCACACTCATCCATCTTCATGCATAACTCACTAAAGCCAATGAGCACCGATTACAACCTTATGGATAAGGCTGTACAAGATACTATCAAACTCTAGCAACCTATGCATAAGACAGCTATGGTGTCTCGGGTCTAAGGACTACCAAATAAATGGACATAATACTAGAATATTCCTTTGACAGAACTACCATAGGAATACTCTTTGTAGATCATGTTCAGTGTACATATTCTCTAATATGCACCCACAGATTAACCTAAGTGTCACTACACTGATAGGAAAGACTACCTATCCTCCATATGAGTTGGTT